>VMBQ01003708.1:40806-59893 GCA_007657795.1 Dreissena rostriformis
TGTAATTACCATGTTTATTTTCGTCAGTTTTGTTTGCTTTTATGGCGAGTTAAAACTTCTGCACACAAAACAAAATTGATTTCTTCATCGCCATTTGGTATAAAAACACGCTTACCTCAATGACAACTTTAATCCAAGCCTAATAAAAATACAGTTACAACGATATGTACTTCCATTATCTGTTCCTCAATCCCTTTTTTCAAAATCTATTTTAACCACACTTTTTTTTAATAACGCTTGCATTTGTTCTGACCAAAAACACAATTTTCGAAACCGTACTTCTATCGAAGCGAGTTATTTTATTAATATCGAAATTTACAACTATGCATTACAACCACACAATACGAAATAAGTTTTGGATTCGTCCGATGCTTTAACAAATATTTTACTTAAATAAATTAACACGTCCGACTTTTCCATCTTAAAATCCAGAGAGTCAAAATAAAACTGGTGTGTTTCGTCACAGAAATTACGTCATACGAGATACGTCATAAAAAGTACGGAAAGCCGGTTTTGAGATAAATTTAAGTGGAAATTCGGCTTTTATTTATATACGTATGTTGATTTGAAAAGTAAACATTCATTTCATGTATAAATCCAAAAAAGTAGTCCGTGCACGCGACAGGTTTATTCAACAAGGTGGGATAGAGATAAGTTTATACCATGGGGTGTTATACCGTCAATGTCGCGGATAAGATGGGTAAATGCATATACCGACCTAAATATAGCACATCATCGATACTACCAACCCGCTAGTTATTCAAATACCCATAAATGGTCTTATCGAGAGAGTTGTATTATTTAAATTATTTCAACACATGTATCAACCGAGTGTTTAAACATACATATCGTATTAATGTGTACGTGCTATGAATTCTTTCGTTTTTAGCATTACATTGCGAAAAAACTTTTAAATAAAATAATGAATCAAAGTTTATATACCTCGAATTCTTTGTTCAGAAAGTCGTTAGGCTTATTCAATGCAATGTATACGTTTTTTTTTGTCAGAATATCTCCTACTGGACACAGCGCCTCACAAACATCTTCATGGAGATACAAATACTGGAGCTGTTTGTACTTGTAAATCGTATAGTTGGTCATTGTAATAACACAGTTGAGTATTTCGATCGAAGAACTAAAACATCTAACCATTAAAAAAGTGTTTAATATAATTTAATATGTTACATGTGTTTGTAAAGGCGCAGCTTACACCTGGGTTTCTTTAGAAAAAACTCACACACATACCATAATGATGTTTTCCTTAGTTTGTACCGTATTGATTCTTTGCCAAATGTTCGACTTGTGTATGGTTTACAAATTGCATAAATATGCTGTACTGTCAGGCTATGTGTAAAGAAACCTTGAATAGTTTCCTGAATGAATCAATTTATTATAAGTCTACTTTTCCGGGTTACCGTGTCCAAATCGGAGTCCGTATCCGTGTACATGAACCATCCTGCCATTTTGTATGAATAGAAATCGTATGCATAGAAAGTAAATATGAAAAGAATATTGAAATCCTCATCAAAATTATCACTCTTTCTATAGTGACTTCGCTTCATTGCGCTGATGTAATTTACGGACTCGGAATCGGGATAAGGGATACGGTCAGATATATAAAGCTGCTACGTCACATATTTAGAAAATGATTAACATTAAACATATTGTTTAAAATCGATTTAGATATTATTTTAACAAAACTACCTGAAATTGTATTGTTGACATATAATTAAAGTTCCGATCTCACTGGTTTACTCATCTCAACACATTCCTTTAAGGCAGTTTCAAACGCGTTTCGTGTTGCTTTTTATCTATTTATTACTGTGTGTGTCCGGCTGTCGCTGTGAAATTGCTTCGTGCAGGAAATTAACCAATTCATTCAACAATAAGTTTAAAATTACAATCAGTTCATATTATAACGAAAGGTGTCGGGGTCGAATAAGATGCTTTACGTTTCTTTACTGTTACATTATAATTACCTCCCTTAGTTTTACATTTGCCAGGTAAACAATAGGAAATTGTATTTCATAAAGTAAGTAAATTGTCTGGTTAGAAATGATTTATTAAGCATTTTATGAGAATTTGATATTTAAGGAATGTTTTTAGTAAAATCCGGCATATATATGGGGCTGGTTTCTGTAGGAATGCATGAGAAAATCGTGATCGGTAAACTCCGTAGAGTACGGAGGCCATTGGTAATCTCCGTAGAGAATGGAGGGAATTCGGAAACGTCGGTAATCCGACTCGGGACTTTCCGATTCGTTGACTAGGTGACGCTCTGTTCGCCAGTATATTAAGCTTGAACATGGATAAATTGGGACAACATTTGAAGAAAAGGAACGGTACTCTAAAGAACTGTACTCTGGAGCATTTTTGGTGTTTACGCCGACTTTGAACGGTGCTGCCCGGGCTGCAAAGTTTCTGTTGCAAGTGTAGAGGTTCTTTAGAGAGTTTAAGAGAGGTTAAGGACTGGATTAAAGGTGTCATAAAGGTTAGCGTGTTTTTATACCAAATGGCGATGAAGAAATCAATTTTGTTTTTTGTGCAGAAGTTTAAACTCGCCATAAAAGCAAACAAAACTGACGAAAATAAACATGGTAATTACACAACTTTTGTAGAGTTTAGAACAAGAAGCAGTATACAATTATGTTTGACTTTGTTATGCCAGTTTGTAAAAGGTGTGTAAAAAGAAGAGTTGTTTAAAGACTAAAATTTACATTATCGGCGGGGATAAATGCTTAGTCATGCCTGACGTAAGTTCAAAATGGCAGCCATTCTTTTGTTTAATTGCAGTGGTGAAACTAGAAGTTTAATTTGAACAAAAGCGTTTGTGTTCTACTTGAGTGTGTACCATTTAGAATGCTGATTAAATTTGAATCGAGGCATAGAGCGATATTTTGTCTCGTTACTCTTCTTTTGCGTGGAATTCTTAAGGACTATTTCGAGTTCCGCAAACAGGAAAGATCACAATTAATATTACTACGCAATATTAGATTTGAAGTTAATTTAATGTGTTTTTGCTTTTATTTTATCAATTAAAGACTAAATTAATGACGACTAACAAAATTGATGGGATAAATAGAATACTAGGATTAGCGTTGAATAGAGAGAAGTTTATGTAGCTCGGCTCAAACACCGAAAACGCTCGCTAAGGCTCGCGCTCCCGGCGTTCTAAGCCTCGCAACATAAACTTCTCTCTATTCAACGCTAACCTAGTATTCTATTTAAGCATAATACAGTTGTCCGTAATAAATGAAAATATAATGTATACATAATAATAATAAAAAAACGTTGTCATGTATTGAATTGAATAGAAATAGACGTCAACTGATAATAGTTTTTTTTTAATGAAAAGAAGCAAAAACAATAAGAAAACAACCGACTTGTTAGATTGTGTAAATTCAAAAATTAATCATAGTTGATGGGCAAATCTTAATCAAAAGGAAACAGGTCAACCCGTACCCTTTTCAGTTATTTTTTCTCTATTCCAACTGGTCATCTATCTTACTCGCACCCTGTTGAAATATTCAATAAAAACACAACCATCGGATGAAATTAAATATCTTCTCTGGAATAAAGAGTTATTGGATACTTTCAGTCTTCAAATATTTGTCGTATTTGACGTTTCGACATAATATACTCAAATATTTACAGATTTTAGAACATGCACATTTTCCTGATTTCCTGGATACACATGCAGATGACGACTACAGTACAATATTAGATGGTGAGAAACGTGAAAATAAGCCTAAGAATATTGATCCGGCTGTAGTACCGGGTGCGTAGTTTGTTTATTCCATTCTTTATTAAACAGAAATAATGGTAACTGTTTCGATCGATCATTTTTTTGAAAGAAGTTAATGTGATAATATTTATCGTTTTCTACATATTATTTTATATACTTAAGCTATTATGGCCAATGTTATTTGCACAATGACTATATTGTATAATACTGTCTTATATATTGAAATTCAGTTTAAAATAAAGCGTTTTTACATTTGTAAACGAATTTATTTTCAGAATGATATACATTTTTAAGACCTCAGTATTTGATAAGAAACACCGTTATCTTGTTCCTGAGATTATCAATGAAATTTCTCTTGTTTCAGAGGACAAATACAGACCCGTCCTGAACTTGTCTGTACACGTGAAGGGACATAACGATAACATTAATGCAGTATACCTTTCGGTAAAGAAGATATCAAGCCACATTCATGTCGATAATTAATCCAGTCGCAAAATAATAAGAACATTTGTGTGATTTGTGTGCATAGGATTATTTTTTTTTTGGGGGGGGGGGATTAGTCTGTATATCTGTACTTAAACGATACTTTGTATACTTACATTTTTCTATTTAAAGTTTCTCAGTATAACCGGTGTGGATATGTATTCAGTATTCCATTTGATTTCGTGTTATTATGTTATTAATTAATACAATATAAACGACTGAAGAAGAATACACACAATCAATTCAATAAATAAATATACTTATAAACATTATTATATACATATATATATTTTTTATGAAGACATATCTCGAGCAAGACAAATTGATTTTAACCCAGTCAGCACCGGCAAGCTCAGAGATTGATTTTGTACGTTTGCTACATGATCATTATGTGAAAACGGTTGTTTCGTTTTGTGATCAGGTGAAGTATTTTTATGATATTACATGTTATATAACGGCATATTAATTTAATAATTTAATAATAATTTATAACAAACTGAAAGAGTATTGCAATCAAAGCATTATAGTTTTTAATAACATTAAATAACGCAAATTAATAAAACAAATATTTGTAATAATAAATAGATCGGCGCATGGTATATCACACAAAGCTGATGCATGTGTAATTAATATGTATTGTTATGTCTACGTTCAGGTACATTCGGTCGTTCCAGTTAATGACAAAGTCCTCGTTCTGGGTCCATTTGTAGCAACACTGATTTCTAACTCTGCAACGGATTATTATAGGGATAGCATCGTTGTTTACAAACGCATTGGGAAGGTAAAAACCTACCTAGCTGCATAGCACTAACGGAATACTTAGATGTGTCGATGACAAACTCAAATATGACGACCGTAAGATTCGGAATATTCATATATGCTTAACGTATTGATGATTTTCGTTGCAGAAACAAGGTTTTGAAGTTCGAGTGTTACAGTTTACAAAGTGGCCCAAAAATGCCCAGGTTTGCGATGCGGAAGATCTGGTGAACATTGTAAAAAAAGTTCAAGAGTGTAGCAACGAAGGACCCGTTGTAATTCAGTGCCAGTTAGTAGTATATAACAACCAATGCGCATGCAATATAGTTCATAATCGCCTTTTTTAAGATGCGAATGGGCAAAGCGAAGTGTAAAAAAGACAGTCTGTTTTTCATGAGAATAATATTATTTTATAATGTTATTATATGTTCCAATACTATCAAATAACTGCGTACATAAAATGCGCTTTTTGTTACTTCAGTGATAGATATTCCCAGTCTGGATTATTTGCTGCCACGTGGTGTTTTATGGAGAGATTAAAACGCGACGGAGACGTGGCTCTCGCAGAAACCGTACGAATGATCAGAAAGAGGAGGAAGCAAGTTATAATTAATGCGGTAATTAAATACCAACTAAATAAAATTCAAGCTGCGTCAGCTAGGGAATCTCGTTTTATGAATATTGTATTTATAGCTAGTGACCGATTACCACAATTCACGGCACACAAAAAAGCAAGTATACTAACATACATGAAAATTAGCCGGGCGATCTCATTGGGATGGTTAATGCAACACATGGGGGTTATACAAGCCACACACACGGGTTCAGAATATTTTTTTAAATAAAATAGATAGTGGAATTAAATCTTATCATAAAGCAGTGCACATTTAACAGAAAGAGAATCATTGTAAGTGCCAGGTTAAGATGCAAAGCAGTGTTGCAAAGTCAAAGAATTCAAAAGTAAAAAACGGTGTTGTATTTTGTATTGTTAATATTGTTATTTATATTATGATGTTTTATGCAACTTATGTGTCTAATATATTTTCTCTTTCAGACACAATACAGATTCTGCTATGAATGTGCTAGATTCTTCATCAGAGGATGCGATGACTACATGGATGTCTGATGGCGCAACGTGTTGCCAGTCTCTTCTGGAGCATGTACTATGCATATCCATTAGCTAGATACCTATAAGACGATTGTTGCTTTTCGTGAAATAGAACACACATTTTGATTGAATAACATTTGTGTTATTCAATCATAAGCATGTAGGTGGAGTAAAAAAATCACCATTATGCTATCCGCTGATATATTTAGCATAATGTGACGATATATAATCAGCAATGTTTAGTATATACACAATGTAGTGTAGTATATTTGGGAATACACGTGTGTTGCGAAAGACGTTAAAACAACGTAATATAAAATATATTTATGAAAGGATATGTATCAAATGACGAGCAAACACGAGCAAGAGTGTCTATCCAAGCGTCTTATTCTGCAGTGCCACCTTTTTGACGGCTTAAAAACGTAAGCATCCATCATATGCAAGTTATTAATATAAACTGGTGCTGATAAGTCAAATGGATTTGTTTGATACATAATCTCATTGATTTAACACAGTTTCGTGCTACTGCAACTTCATACACATTTGCATACGTATTTTAATTGCACCGTTCAGTTATAAAGTTATGCCAGACTTTAAATAATTTACATAAATCACTGATCAGCTTCAAACGATTATACGGAATAGAACACGGTTATGCTAGAGCGTTTGGACGAATTAGAAGACACTTTGGAATGAAAATTTTAGCCATATCGATATACAACTGCAGTTCTGAATTGTGTTTGTAAAGCACTAGGCAGTCGCAACCAAATCGTGTCAGTGTGACATTAATTGAACTGGGATTTTGGTTATTTTAAAGACGCTTCCATGCTCACAAAAGGTGTTAAACTTTTATGTGACCGGTAAAAGTCTAAATGGCATTTTTGAACTGTGTGTCCACTGAGTCACAACTTAAGTTTAACTGACACATGTTGTACTTTGCATACCGAGCTTAATGATAACACACTGCAATATATCTTGACAGTCATGTCACTACGTATTTGAATCCTTTTTTTTCTTAACGTAAACCCTTTAATAGTATTATTTACCAATACATATTTAGGTTTAATATTACTTTGCTCTTATTAAAACAATAAAAGCTCATACAATGTTGAAATATTGTATGAACATGTTTTATGTTTTATAATTCTTCACATTCAACTGTTATTGGACGGAAAGATGTCTGTAGGACAATACATGTATTATATTTACTTTAATGTTTGTATGGAACAATTTAAAAATAGAGCATCGCGTACAGGTTTTAAACAATACATGAAAACACAAGTATTAAAACTATCTTCCAACAGAGTCAATCGTATCAGCCTTCAAAATGTACGCAATATTGACATTGCACTTATCTTGAGATTGTTTTGCACACGGCTGGCAATACCCTCGCACATCAAGTTGCATTTATAATCGATATGGTATTTGCTTTGTCTTAACATTGTGCTATGCACAGAGGAAGTATTGATTTGTGTCAGCAAATAGGAAGTTTTAAACTGCGAAGACTACCTTTTTTTCACGTAACCACTCATATAACGTGATTATTTGTCATTGATTTATTGCATAACACTTAAAGTCGTTGTGTCAAATAAATATAAGCCTCTCTCTAGGAGAGCGGGGCCAAAATGCATGCGCGTAAAGTTTCGTCCCAGATTAGCCTTTGCAGTCCCCATAAGCTAATCAGGGACGACACTTTTAGCCTATACTGACTTTACACACACAAAAAATCGTTAAAAGCGGAAAGTGTCGTCCCTGACTAGCGCGTGCGGAATGCACATGCTAATTTTGGACGATTTTTTATGCACATGCATAACGCCCTGTTTTCTCAGAGCGCGGTGAATATCTTAAATATGCATGCCATTTCTACATAAAAGTAATATTAGTATTTATAGTAATGTCTTTGTTTATGCTTCGATATTGCGTAGGTATTGCGAAGGTATGGCCTATCTCAAGATGTTCGTGCATATTCTGCACTAGTTTGACGAGGCCATAACAGTATACTTGGCGAGGGCCGCTTCCATCGATTTAAATCGCTTCCAGTACGGAAACAAATATATTCATGTGTAAAGTTCAGCGCCAGGATAATAGTGGCAATGTATACTTGTTTGTGGTACAATATTATTAGATGTGAAACGACTGCTTTAAAACTTATTGTTTAACGCGGAGTAAGTATGCGCGCAAACGCAAAAATGACTGATTAGATATAGAACATGACACAACGGTGTATCTCCTCAAGGTTTTCTAATCTTTACGCTGTACAAAACTTCCTGTTAAACTGCATTGAACAGGTGTTAACATTGAAAATATATCCATTATAAAAGGGCGGCAATCATAGTTTTTAATAATTGTAACTTTTACAGTTTGCGCTCCTTCACGGAATCCGGATAGTGCCATCTATAATCTCGCCCTTCTTTCATCAAGGGCGACACACGACACACGAAGCAATACACGATATTTTGTATTTATATTTGTAGGTAACCCAAAAGGCGATATATCGTGTTAAATATATCGTGCGTCGCCGCGACTGTCGCGCAAAATATCGGACGTCGCCGCGACTGTCGCGCAAAATAAGCGACTGTCGCGCAAAATATCGTGCGTCGCCGCGACTATCGCGCACAATATCGTGTATTGCTTTGTGTGTCGTGTGTCGCCATCATGTTTAAGCGTTAACTACCAGACAACAAGAGCTGAGTGTAAAGAACTGCATGGGAGGCACACCTCGAGTAACTGAATTGAATGTTTCTTTTATTTTCTAATTAAGCAAATCTAATGTTACATATACATCTTAATTGGTTTCCCTGTCGTAGAGAAGAAACAATGTCTATATTTTGTGTCGATTTCATTCACACCATATGCAATCCCAATACAACTCTTGATCGGAAACTGGTCGGCCATTTAATAATGGAGTCAACTCGGCGATTGTTTCGAGTCCTGTCGGCGTTTTAATGGAGACACGTCGGCGAATTAATAGTTCTCTGGTGATTTTTTGAAGACATGTGGGCGATTGTTGGAGTTTGGTCGCCGATTGTTGGAGACTGCTTGGCGAAGATTAGAAACCCGTTTGCGATTAAATACAGACAAATTTACTGACAACAAGTCGGCTATTTAGTTTCTCAGAAATGCCTTGAGGGATATCCTTCAAACTTAAAATATGTATACCCTTATTGAAATGCCCCATCGGTCAAGTTGTCTTACTCTAGTTGTAAACATCTCAAATTAAATGTTCGTTTCATATTTTGATGTTTTCCTAGTTTAACCAAAACCAGTCGATGTCCCGCTGTAACAAAATGCTTGAAATAAGAGATTAAAGCCAATCGAAACACTTCAAGATGCAATTACATGTTTATCACCGAAACATTTATTTTCATTTGAAATAATTAAATCATTTATGATAAAAAATCTCGACGCAAGTTCGATTCAACCAGATTTTGACAAACGAAGTATTACGAGAGGCGGTTTTCATCGAGTCAAGTAGATGGGTATGCACCCAGATATGACCCATGTTATGTAAACAACAAGTCGTTTACAAGCTGATGACGGCATTTTACTAGGTGCTTACTTTATATAGTTGCTGGTTATATGAAGTACGACAACTATTGAGCGGAATGATATAAAATAAAGAACATTTATATGCAGATCATTTGTAATCATTTGTAATCATTTAAGTGGTTAATCCATGCGCACGTGAACGTTTTGGGCTTCGTGTAAGTTAAAAAATCGCCCACGAATGAAACTGTTGGCTATATTCTATATTTCCGTTGCTTGAACGTGAACGCCTTCCTTGTTATAGAACCTTTACGCGAACTATTCGCAGACCCACCGAGGCGACATTTAGCAGCGAGGAAGCTTATATTCGACACCAAACACTGAAAAAATAATAGAATAAATGATCATAAGGTTGTATCTATTACAATAAATATTTGACAGTCTACAAGATACAGCCTGAATGTGGATGGAGTTATAGGTACTTATGTTTATGTAATCACACGCTTGTCAATGTTGACATATGTCCGTCCGTCCGTTTGCAGTTTATCCCATCTAATAGTAGTTTGTTTATTTGGATTGAAGTACTTCTATTTAGAATTATATTTGCAATAAAGATTCGAAGTTCGAATGTTAAGGTTACGTAAAGGCATAATGTCCGTTCTGCTCATATATCGCCTACGTCTTCGCCTTCTTATAATTACAGCATTTATTGTCTTCCGTGTAGTTTGGTAGATTTTTTTTATCAGAGCATCAATATTTTTTGTATACATGTTCTTAATGGGTCTGTTATATTCATTCAATCATTTGTCTTACTAAGACGTGTGTTAAGGGCGGAACAATCACGTTTACAGTTTTTGTTATACAAGGAATGTGTACGTATGAAACAGAGTATGTATAGGTTCTAAACGAAAATCACTGTTCCTGTAAACGTTGTTCAACGCAGTTACAATGAATTTCATAATATCAATCACGCAATTGTTCATATTGTCGGACGCCGTTCGGCTCTTTTTCAGAAGCAGCACAACAACACTGTGCCAAATCCTATCCATCAGCGAATATTTCCCTGATATCTTATGTACGAACATTTTTTTAACTCAACTTAGGACGAAGTGAACAACTGTGGTTGGTGGCTCTTTGGAGTCCGTCGTCCTGCGCCGTCTTTTTTTCCAAATGATGTCTCCTCGTAACTACTGTGCAGATTTTAACAACACTTCAAGGAATGCTGATTAACTGACCCTCTTTCAAAGGTTTTTACCTCGTTCCGTTCCTCAAGATATAAAGGTCACCAGAGCTAAAAGTATTGAGTCAATGTCTTAAACACAGCTGGGTATTGAGTATTCGACATTTTGCGAACTAATGTTTCGAGGACAAATACCCAGCTAGGTTTTGCGTATTCGAACTTTAGCGAAATACGAATACCCAACTAGGTATAAGGTATTCGAACTTTAACAAAATACCGTTCCAAGGACGAATACCCAGCTAGGTTTTAGGTATTCGAACTTTTACAAAATACCGTTCCAAGGACGAATACCCAGCTAGGTTTTAGGTATTCGAACTTTTACAAAGTACCGTTCCAAGGACTAATACCCAGCTAGGTTTTAGGTATTCGAACTTTTACAAAGCACCGTTCCAAGGACGAATACCCAGCTAGGTTTTAGGTATTCGAACTTTTTCAAAGTACCGTTCCAAGGACGAATACCCAGCTAGGTATTAGGTATTCGATCTTTAACAAAGTACCTTTCCAAGGACGAATACCCCGCTATGTATTAGGTATTCAAATGTTTACAAAGTACCGTTCCAAGGACGAATTCCCCGCTAGGTTTTGCATATTCGAACTTTAACAAAGTACCGTTCCAAGGACGAATACCCAGCTAGGTTTTAGGTATTCGAACTTTAACAAAGTACCGTTCCAAAGACGAATACCCAGCTAGGTATTAGGTATTCGAACTTTAACAAAGTACCGTTCCAAGGACTAATACCCAGCTAGGTAGTAGGTATTCGAACTTTAACAAAGTACCGTTCCAAGGACGAATACCCAGCTAGGTAGTAGGTATTCGAACTTTTACAATGTACCGTTCCAAGGACTAATACCAAGCAAGGTATAAGGTATTCGAACTTTAACAAAGTACCGTTCCGTGGACTAATACCCAGCTAGGTATTAGGTGTTCGAACTTTAACAAAGTACCGTTCCAAGGACGAATACCCAGCTCGGTAGTAGGTATTCGAACTTTAACAAAGTACCGTTCCAAGGACGAATACCCCGCTATGTATTAGGTATTCAAACTTTAACAAAGTACCGTTCCAAGGACGAATACCCCGATATGTATTAGGTATTCGAACTTTAACAAAGTACAGTTCCAAGGACGAATACCCAGCTAGGTTTTAGGTATTCGAACTTAAACAAAGTACCGTTCCAAGGACGAATACCCCGCTAGGAATTGGATATTCGAACTTTTACAAAGTACCGTTCCAAGAAGGAATACCCCGCTAGGTACTAGGTATTCGAACTTTAACAAAGTACCATTCCAAGGACGAATACCCAGCTAGGTTTTAAGTATTCGAACTTTTACAAAGTACCGCTCCAAGGACGAATACCCAGCTAGGTATTAGGTATTCGAACTTTTACAAAGTACCGTTCCAAGGACGAATACCCAGCCAGGTTTAAGGTATTCGAACTTTAACAAGGACCGTTCCAAGGACGAATATCCCGCTAGGTAAAAGGTATTCGAACTTTAACAAAGTACCATTCCAAGGACGTGTACCCCACTAGGTTTTAGGTATTCGAACTTTTACAAAGTACCGCTCCCAGGACGAATACCCTGCTAGGTATTAGGTATTCGAACTTTTACATAGTACCGTTCCAAGGACGAATACCCAGCCAGGTTTTAGGTATTCGAACTTTAACAAAGTACCGTTCCAAGGACGAATATCCCGCTAGGTATAAGGTATTCGAACTTTAACAAAGTACCATTCCAAGGACGTATACCCCACTAGGTATAAGGTATTCGAACTTTAACAAAGTACCGTTCCAAGGACGAATACCCAGCTAGGTATTAGGTATTTGAACTTTTACAAAGTACCGTTCTAAGGACGATTACCCCGCTAGGATTTGCGTATTCGAACTTTTACAAAGTACCGTTCCAAGGGCGAATATCCCGCTAGGTTTTGCGTATTCGAACTTAAACTAAGTACCATTCCAAGGACGAATATCACGCTAGGTTTTGCGTATTCGAACTTTAACAAATTACCGTTCCAAGGACGAATACCCAGCTAGGTATAAGGTATTTGACTTTTACAAAGTACCGTTCCAAGGACGAATATCCCGCTAGGTTTTGCGTATTCGAACTTTAACAAAGTACCATTCCAAGGACGAATACCCAGCTAGGTTTTAGGTTTTTGAACTTTAACAAAGTACCGTTCGAAGGACGAATACCCAGCTAGGTATTAGGTATTCGAACGTTAACAAAGTACCGTTCCAAGGACGAATATCCCGCTAGATATTGGGTATTCGAACGTTAAAAAAGTACCGTTCCAAGGACGAATACCCCGCTAGATATTAGGTATTCGAACTTTAACAAAGTACCGTTCCAAGGACAAAAACCCTTCTAGATATTAGGTATTCGAACTTTAACAAAGTACCGTTGCAAGGACAAATATCCCGCTAGATATTAGGTATTCGAACTTTAACAAAGTACCGTTCCAAGGACGAAAACCCCGATAGGTTTTTTGCGTATTCGAACTTAAACAAAGTACCGTTCCAAGGACGAATATCCCGCTAGGTTTTGCGTATTCGAACTTTAACAAAGTACCATTCCAAGGACGAATACCCCGCTAGGAATTGGATATTCGAACATTAGCGAGATAAAAAAGGAGCAATAAATCGCAATATAACTTTAGGTCAAAGGTAATATGTATTGGGTAGTGGGAATTCGATTCAAATCTCATGAAAACAATTTAGACAAAACACACGACATAGCTGTCTATATTTACCCAGGACGTCGCAAGAACAATTCCAATATGACATCGCACAACAAATAATTATTGATATAAATGTGAAAAGACATGTACATAATACACTCACAAAACAGACGTCATTAAAACGAAGTAAATCATGCGTGAACAAATCATGCTCTCTATATATCAATGTATCAATCCTTGTTCTTACGTTGTTTTTTTTCAAACACCCAGATATCCACTTATTTATATATTGCAATATGTAGCTTTGTATATTGAATGCAAATATTGCATTTGAACAACTGAAGCGTGTAAGCGAGTGCTTTTAATTAATAAACGGATGCGGACAAAGAAATCGTTTCACATACATTGTTTCATTTTATTAGGAAATACATGTATTATACAAAATGTTTCCGCTAGCGTTTTGGCTTGTTCGGATGTGAAAGTAAATGTTAGATATTTACGAAATATAATGTTTTAACTGTCAATAGTGATTTTGTGCGTGAAAGAGAAATTGTACAATTGGATACTATTTAAATTTAATAAACTGGCATCGCACGTTTAAATTTAATCGGTAACTCTAAAAAAAGGGGACCCAGCTCTTATTTCCAAGGCCACACATATAGATGCCATTCCTACAGAATCGTATTAAACGAATCATATACAGTTTCCATCAACGAACTTGACATTTAGGTTTAGAATTTGCATGACTCGCGGTGAAGTATTACCTTTATTATAATAATGCGTTCTTGTTACATGATAGTCAATGCACTGATTAGCGTAAACACAGATCTGGTTACACAATGATCCGACTACATGTGAACGCACCTTCTATTTATTCAAGCAATATATTGACTGTAGAAAACAAAACAAATATAATCACAAACGTGTGTGTGTTTTAAGTAAGTTTCAGATTTTCGTATTCTATATTGGCTGTCGATGATGACGAAGACTCATTAGCAGCATACTCTGTGTTATTGTGCTGTGTGTTGTCTAGTGAAAGACTCGAATACTCGTGAAAAGCAGTTTCTCCAAGAGATTCATTTTTTTTTCCGGTCTGGAATCTGGAACCAAAGAATGTGATGACACCATTATGTATTAAACGCCACGTATTGAATCTGTCCCGGCATAACGACCTTAACCAAAATTAAAATAAGCAATGTTCCATCTTTAAGACAGTTAAATCAAATTAATACGTACAATGTTGAATTATTTATTATGTGGAGTTCTGAATTTATTTAATGTTAAACCAACATTATCAAGATTTAGTTAAGTAAAGTATTTAATGGAATTTATACTGGACAAACATGTGTTCTACTAAACTCTATCGTATTATATTTTGAGTCAAATATATCCTTAATTTGCGTGATTAACCGTTGAATTCAGCATACATATATAGAATGACAATATCCTTTAAAACATGTCAGAAATGATATGTACGCCAGAAAATAAAACTAAAGTAGACAACGTGTGTTCAAAGCATTTTCCTTTAACATAGGCAAATGTGTCAAAACATTATGTTTCTGGTTATAGTGTCTTGATGATTTGTAATGTATACCAATAGACAAAAATACAAAGATATTAATTTTCAAAGGATTAAAAAAGACATTGAATGAATGCATGAATTTAAGTTTTGATTAGAGTGTGCACAGTTGACATACTTTAGTCTGTTAAAAATACTGAATGCTTAGTTACCAAATTTGCAGATTTCATAACTTGCGTTTGTATTTGAAGTTTCTTCATGCCCCCTGAAAAAAAACGAAAACTGAAAAAACATGAAATTTGTCACGTAATTACCATCGTACAAGTAAATATTGTGTACAACGGCGTAAAAAAAGCTATATATTTGTAATACCTGGTAACGCAGACTATTAGCCCCTACATCACAGATTACAGACATATACTAGAGACCTGTTTTCCAACTGTTAAAAGAAAGTTTACATTTTAAGCAAAAAAGCAATACATACAAAACACAAACAGAACCGCTATCGAGCAAGGCATTGACGATTTAGCGTCAATTACGTCGCTAGCATTTTGTGCAAAATTTACAAGTAAATTGCTAGAATCATAGTTTTTGCCTTATTTTTTTATATAAGTATATTGTGCGTTCAACAAGAACCACTTAGGTTTACTTTACTCCACTTGTTGTGATGCGTTTTGTCCATAACGTATTCAGAAAATGTTGATAGTCCATATTGATTTCATTTATCAATTTAAAATTGTGTTGCAACAGTTTTTGACAAGTAAAACTAAAAACGTGCAATGAAATGTCGTATGTAATGCTTGTTAGTCGATTAGTGAGTAATGCCCTGTTTCTACATGCAACCTTGACCTAATGAAGGGGTGAACGGAAACATTTTCATATCTCAAGTCAAAATGAAGTGGCAAACTTAACTAGCATAGTACGCACCGGATTCTATGTTTTTAGTACAAATTTCTTTGATCAAAATACAGTTCATGCATCAAAGAATTACCTCTTAATGCCTTTATATAAAATTATTATCATTTTTTAATTAAAGAAAATTAAAGATTTTAACCAGACATTTATATTAATTCAATATGTGGACAATGTTATCCACCCATTGATAAACAGTGAAATTGCAGTGTCCGAGTAATTTCTATAAAAATACAATCTATGATTATTCTCACCCGCTCGATGCGAGGGATTTTATCCGTACACTCTATTTCAAATATTACTAACTTCTTCCACTCAATTAAAAAGCAACACCAAACATATTCATACGAAATGCATTTAAATTCCAACGCAGTTTGAGAACACCTCAACTGAAAGATGTACTGTAGGCTTGACGCGATCACATTTGCTGCAGTATCTAAATTTAAATTTAAACGAATACAATTAACTAACAGGTCTTCTGCGTTTTGAGTTTCGTTTTTAGATACAAATGAGTGGAAATATTGAGAGGAATATGAATCCTTTTTCTTAATAACGCGTAAATGAAAACGGAACTAGGTTTAAAACTCGTCCCTATTTTCATTTTCTAACCTCAGCGGCAACAACCGTGTATTCTCTATATCACTGATTTGTACGCCTATCAATGACTTTTTGTAACCTTGGAATCTCCGACAACCAAGCCGGTGCCCTAACACTGGTAACAACCAAATGTGTTTGACTGCAAGGCCGACGTGTTAGCACATGCGTCGAATTCGAAAGCAAACATGTGAAATGGTTTTTGTGTGTTTAAAATACAAACCATGAAAAGTTAATTTAACAATACTAAAAATGGGAAAATCATTAGAGTCATCGCATGTTCAAATTTATGGAATGTTCGCAATTCGTTCTGTTACACTGGAATTCAGGTTTTATTTTTGGATGGATCGTTGCATCAGATTAAATACACTTATCTCGAATTAAGCTATTCAAATGTATGCACCGCGTGAATACAGTTAACTCAACAAATCTTTTTGGGATTTGTAAATAAATGTGCTTTTTTATGATTTTGAAACATTTCAATTCGCCAATACTGACAATAGATCAATCGTGAGATCAAATTTTGTTTTTGTTAAGAATATGCAGATTAAAATAAACACTGAACGAGAATGTAGTGACTAATATTAGCAATAAGATGACTACACTGTTACTTACCTTTGTCCTGTAAGGTCTTCGTATTGCATGACGACGGGTCGTTGTTCTGAAAAATAGGGGGTGCAATCAACTAAGACGTAGGGGGTGCAATCAACTTAGAGGTAGGGGGTGCAATAAATTTAGACGTAGGGGGTGCACTCAACTTAGATGTAGGGGGTGCAACCAACTTTTACGTAGTGGGTGCAACCAACTTTTACGTAGTGGGTGCAGTCAACTTAGACTTATGGGGTGCAATCAACTTAGACGTAGAGGTGCAATCAACTTAGACGTAGGGGGTTCAATCAACTTAGACGTAGGGGGTGCAATCAACTAAGACGTAGGGGATGCAACCAACTTATACGTACGGGGTGCAATCAACTTAGAAATAGGGGGTACAATCACCTTAGACATACAGTACAGCCCACGCGGAACAAGCATATTTCGCGTTCCGCGGCGGAATGGAGCATCGAGTCGATGCCGAGTCGGCCGTCAAAGCCGCGTCAGTTCGCGGCGGCGCGTCGAATTTCCCCGCGATGCTTCGCATCTGTCCGCCGCGACATGCCGAGGCAAGCCGCGGTCCGCGATAGGACGCCGAGTCGATGCGCATCATGAAATAAAAATCTTTGAAAAATGATATGAGTTAGTAAATACATTTTAAAAGAACAATTATAATAATATTTAAAATCATGATTCATTTAATGTGCGCGGATTCAAAATAGATAAGATAGTTAATCGAATTATGAAGTCGTCCATGAAAAATTGAATGAAATTCGACCAAGATCGACCGATCCCGTAGTAATGTTTTGTATAGAAAACTCGTGGTTTTACGACAAGCGAAACATCGTCTTTTAACTGATACTTACCAATTAATATAATCACAGTTTGCAACATTAATCTTGTTTTTATTTTGATAATTTAATCCAAAGTTTTCATGTTAGCAGGTGGTTATTTATACTGAACATGTAAACAAAGGATCAATGCCATTATTAAAAGTATCGCACAAATTCGCAATCTGTGTGAATTGACAGTTTGACGTCATCAAAGCAAAGCCGCTTCCTGTCTGAAGCAATAAAGTTACACCGTTCTTGCCGACAAAATTGCTTCCTTTGTTTAGCTAACCCAATCGTGTGTTTGTTACTCAATGACAATCGTCCAATTTTGTAATAGCACGTGCATAGCTCCGCCTTCGAATCTTTTTCAGAAAACGGAGGTGGAGTTTAACGGTAAATTGAACAAGGGTTTTACACAAGTTGAGTCCCGTAATTACTCGGCCTAACAAATGTTACGGAATGTTTTTTCAGGGGTGTGAACTTGAAAGAAGAAACTATATACATACCGCTTTACTAATGTGCATATATATCCGATAATCCAATTTTAAATTTAATGTTATAATAATAACATTATATTAAAACATAAAATGAAATGATTTAATTTAGATTGAATGCAATACGATACAGAGCATCGTTTAATCGCGTCATACACACATCCATGCAAAAAACGTGCTTCCCGGGGACTTCCTGAAAACCTTGCGAAAATGAAAGTGAAATTCTGTTAACAATTAACGGTGCGTTTGCATGTTACTTAATTGTCTGAATTACTTATTTAATTTATCTTTGACTGTAATGTTTCAATTGCATTTCTTGCAGTCAATATTTAAATGCATAATAATAAATATCAACATAGAAAACTGTGAATCTGCAACTGCAAACAAAAGCCCTCCCGCGAAAGCAATTAAAAAACCGACAAATGTAATTGCTCCACACAGTGTTGCATTCATTTATCCGAAAAAAATATTCAAAATAGCAAACTGTGAAACTGCAACTACTTTAATTTTTTAATTAGTTAAATCAAAGAATCAATTAAAAGCAATTAAACACCGACAAATGTAATTGCTTCAGCGTAAATCTAGGTTTCTGCGATACACAAATGTACATGTAGATCTAGGTGTATATTTTTGCACTCGATCCGC
>VMBQ01003708.1:67385-133861 GCA_007657795.1 Dreissena rostriformis
AGTAGTAGTAGTAGTAGTAGTAGTAGTAGTAGTAGTAGTAGTAGTAGTAGTAGTAGTAGTAGTAGTAGTAATAGTAGTAGTTGTAGTAGTAGTAGTAGTAGTAGTAGTAGTAGTAGTAGTAGTAGTAGTAGTAGTAATATATATGTAGAAGTAGTAGTAGTAGAAGTAGTAGTAGTAGTAGTGGAAGAAGAAGTAGAAGTGGTAGAAGTAGAAGTAGTAGTAGCAGTGCATTTATTACACATAGTGTATATAGTAGAACTAACAGTAGCCTAATTATAATAAGTTTTCTTACTTAGGACTTCTAGATAAAACACTGACGTAGTTGTTCCCTTTACCACACCGTTAAAGGTGGTCTTCCTGTCATTAGTATCTGTGCATGAATATGTGCCATTTTGACTCCCAGTCACATTTTCAGGGTGAAGACGTTTCCAGGTAGACTGTTACTTGAATGCCATTCATATGTGGGCTCTGGATTGCTGATAGATGTGCACGACACTTCAACGGATTGTCCTTCGATTATTTTTATGGTACTTGTTGAAACAACTGAACTACCACACGTTGTTAAGGTCAGCACAGGCTTTTCCGGTGGAACTTTTATGTCATAATGTCATAAAATAATGTCAAATTGTAAAAGGTGTTTTGTAAAAATAAACAATAGGTGTATTCACATTTATACAAAAAAGATTATTCGTGTCTTATACGTAAATAGTTTGGTCAGATCATGAGGCTTAACTTGACATATTTGCCAGGTATTGTTTCCAAATCATCAGATACGATTTCAATGGGTACACTGTATCAAATACATATTTTATCGTTCTGTTTTTAATTCATAGTTTATGTCTATAGTATATCTATAGTATGCTAGAGTTCGCAGTATGATAGATTTCTCAAGAACTGTCTCTAAATCCTATGGGGAGTGGCTAGGGTTTGTGTTTGTTTCTTTAGGAAATATCTGTTGTATCAATAGACGTCAAAAACAAGCGAAGGTTTGTAGCAAACAAATAACAAATAATACAGTGAAGGATTGCATTGTATATACTCGACTCAATCTTTTTAAATGTACTTACAGTAAGTTGTTATGTTCAAGTATGCCAATCTAGACGAGCAGACTATTATATTTCCTGTGGGATCCATGCAATTGCTTGCATTGCAGACGAAAACGCTATCGCTTTCGTTAGTTTGATTCTTAAATGCTCCTTGCGCGCTGACCACACCTTGTATTGACCATGCATACGTTGGTGGTGGATTCGAACTGCTGTTACACTGTAAATGGACGGATTGCCCTCGTATAACAGTGATTTCGTCTATTTCTGTACTATGTCCTACATGATATATGGTCGGCTTTGATACCGGATCTGTAGATCAAGAAAAAAAAATAAATCAAACAGACTGCGTTTTATATTATTAAAAGTGCAGATATTCACTTTAACTCAGAAAAAAACACACAAAATGAAACACAAACGTCGTTAAATCAATTCTTTCAATAATTGTATAATACCACTACATACATAGCACATTCACATGTAAATAATGTCATAACACGAATGTATGTCAGTACATAATAATGATACTCAATTAATTGTATTCTACAGAAGCACGGCTTAAGTAATCAGACTGACGTAATATTTCTATCAGCGGTGTATTATTCGACATGATCTGTCCGTATCCGTTGCATACATTACAATATATCATCTTTCCATGATCAGCTATAGATGGAGTGAACGTTAAATAACTGGTGGTCGTATCTCCAGAGGCACTACTGATGGTGCTGTTCGATGCTTGTGTTGTTATATCCGAGTCATCACCATAGTAACCAAGTGTTTTATTGTCCGTGTACCACGGTATGACGGGCTTGGGTCTCCCAGTTGATGAATTGCAGGAGAAAATGTGCGTTGTGACATTATTCAGTAGGAAAACTGTCTTTTCTCTGGGTTTCATTTCCACGTAATTTACTGAAACTAATCATTGGTTGCAGTGTGTGATTTACTATTTAAGAAATAGGCAGGTATTATTGTTTCATCAATGTTTTATTGAACCAAGAAGCGGGACAAATACGTCCATACAATCAAAGGCATTCTATCTGCGATTCGTATTAAATGATGTACCTACCTGCATATAATAACGTAACGGATGACTGCTTTTGTAAGCCTACTATCTGACAGGTATATGTTCCAGCCTGATCTTTCGTGAAGCTCAAGACCGTAAGGTAAACATGCGATACATTGTTTAGGATGTCCGTGGATAGCGAATATGCAGATGCATTGGTTACTGTTGAGTAATTGACAGGTTTCCAGTAATCAGCGATCTGCCTGCCATTCAGATGGATCGTCACTATTTCATTTCCCGGGCAGACTCTACATGTCATAGCAACCCTTGATCCAAATTCAACAACGGCCCGATCTGTTGTCAGGGAAACCTGACACGATGTAACTAGAATGTTTCATAGTAAGATGCAAATGTTGTGAAACCTCATACATGGGCATGATTCAATTATATACAAAAAACAGTGTCTACCCAGAATTCACATCAATGAGGGATGTATAAAGTTAATATTTACATTTAAAAACAAAACAATAAAACAGGTAAAATAACAAAAAAAAACAACAACAAACAAACTGCAAATTGCAAAGGAGTGATTTGTGACTTACTATATCGTTGCAGTTGTCTCATAAATAACTTAATATGTTAATTACAATCCGACCTTCCCCTTTACTTGTGTCCTTTTATTATTAAGCCTAATCTGAGCAAGTGTCGCGACTAATGACGTTTGAAATCGACATACGCTGAAAGAGCAAGACGAAAATCACGTTTAATAGATACACAATCGTAAAGTCTTAGTGTTTATGATTTGACGCATGTTGTGTCGAACAATACATAAGTAGGCTTCAAAAGAAAATAATCGCAGATATTTGGACTAAAACATTTTGAACGCAGTGAAACGGAGAGTGATGTATCCTATATCTTGTGTACGAATAGGACCAATGCATTTTATACTGAGTATTGTTTATTAATAAACGAAACTAGGTGTGGCGGAGTTGGAATTAGTTGGATGTGTAAGCACTTAGCAAATTATTCATACAGGTTAGGCATTTTAATGGATACACAAATTACTTTGTACTGTATGGCGAATTATGACAGCTTATGAAATGATAAATGTAAAGTGTTTATAATTAGGTCGTTAAAGCTGTAAGCAATAAACGACAGATAATGCAATACAAAAACTCGTTAATTTAATGGGTTTACTGGCAACTCCAAGAACATTAAACACCCTATACCTTTCTGTCGGTGAAATCGATGATAAAATTGTTCATTTCAAAAACATATCTAATGGATCTAATATATATATATATATATTTTTATTTAGTATTTATATTATATATTGGATGTATATGTATCTATATTTATATGCTCAACGTATAATGTGATGAATTTGTAATTAACTTAGAACATATACAACTGTAGTTACTCTTTTTTTACATAACCCATTTCATACAATACACAGCATACTTGTATGCGATACTCCTTACGAAAATTTGGACTGTTAAAGAATTAAAGCATAAGTAACATAATTTATTGCGGGAAAGTGTATTAAATATGTTGAGTATATACCTATGATTAACTTTGTTCGAAATTCATTTAATTTCGTAAAATATTAAAAAGAAATACACAAAGAATGGACGCCTGTTGCAGTTATTTCCTGTTCATCTATGTTACTGATCAAACTCAAGTACACATTGTCTTTGATCGTTGCTCGTATTAAATTATAAACTTGTCCATTCAAATCCCAAAGTGTCTCGATTTTGAAACAGGACATGTTTCGTATACGTTAGGAATGTTTCCTTTATTTCAGACCTTGAAAGCCTGGTTTCATTTAAAACGCAATCGCGTCTTCTTTGAAATATTGCAATACAATATACGCCGTGCAAGCATATAACGCCGTGCAAGCATATATATTTCCTGAATACGGATTTCGACAGAAAATAGGGTTTTCCCAGTGAAAGCTCCATACCACTGTTAACGAACAATAAATATACCTATCTCAAGCCAGCCTACAATTAAATTGCAGCACATTTTGAAACGCACATACATAAAATAAGAACGATCATAAGTGGTATGTGTTAAACGGGAAGGAAATTGAACCTCCTTTGCATTAGAAACTTTTAACAATGGACCAGGGAATAATACCCCATAATCTGCAGGTATATATAAGCTTTAAAAAAACAATACTTGAAATCGGTGTTTTTATGTAAACTTGATGGCGCCGTTTTCTAACACTTTCAAATAGGTTGGACATGATAAAGGTCCGATTGTGTCACGCCATGGTAAACATAGTTAACGTTCTATTGATATTTCGGATGTTTTGAATGATCAAATAAACCGATAATTCATCGATATCAATGCAAACCTTCACGACTGTCATTAAACATTGGTTAAATATTGAGGTGATTGAGATCATACTGAAGGCATGAGACAATCATTAGGATTTTAGGTCAAGGTCTAATTTCAAGGCCAACAATTTGAGCATCTATTTTCTAGTCCGGTCTATACCTCTTATACCCATTGAAGGATTAACATAAAAATGTGCTACACTGTTAAATTGATTGAGGCGATGTGGAAAAAGTATGAGTCTGTCATGTCGGTTCAAGGTCAATGTTTTACTTTAAGTTTCAATTTCATGTCCGCTTAATATCTCCTATACCCTTTGAACAGTTCATAAAAGATGGCTAAACTGTTGAGGCCTTGACATGCTGCTCTTAGACACGAGTCAATTACGCCGGCTTACGGTCAATGTCAAACTTTAAGGTAAAACGTTTGAATCTTTACTTTCGTGTTTAATAATATCTCATATACCCATTGAGGGTTTATTTATAAATCTTTGATTCAATTTTGAAGTCATTGGGGGCAATGTCCAGATGTCAGTCATGACAGCTTAAGGTCAAGGGTCACATTTGAAGGTAAAAACGCTTGACCTTCACTTTCGTTTCCGCACCATATCATGTTTAACCTTTGTAGGAGTTTCAAAGAAGGAAACTTAAACACACTGTATAGATTTTTAAGACGATGTGCAGACCGCTCTATTTAGTCATGCCGGTTCAATGTCAATATATTGCTTGTAAATTAAAAATGTGTGAGCTTCCATTTTTGCGTCTGCTCCATATATTCTATACTTATAATGGAGTTGTTATGGAGTTTTCATGAATCTTGGTTACATTGTTACGTCACTGATACGGTATGGAGAATGGATAAGTCAAGCGTGGTGGCTAAAGATTACTTCTTGTTTTTTCGCAACTGCTTTATATCCCTAGTGCCATTGAAAAATATTTAGTAAATCACACTGGCTCATAATTACGGTTACCACTTCAGGGTCACAGGAATTACGACGGTGGATATAGTTGTTTTGTTCGATATTATTTCGATAAATGAGAACTAAATGGTAGTGTTAAAATGAATAAACCAGATTGTAATCAGTGTGTGTGTGTGTACGTGTATGTACAAGCTCTGTGCGAGTGTCGCACTTACATATGCTAAACGTACGCTGATCAATGTCAGTTGGTTACATTATTAAAGCTTTACATAAATTATTGTCAGATGTTAATTTGGTTGAACAATAATTTAACTAAATAAACACATACCACGTAAACACGCGACGTAAAGCAATACACCTAGTATGTTGCGTATGCTAAGTTTGTTGTATCCTGTAATCATGCTTCTGTTGAGCACTTTACCACGAAATAAACATATCCGAAATTAAACGTAACGTTTCCTTGTTAAACATGGCGTACTAAAAAGTTATGAAGTTTACACGATCAACCGGCTGTAGTTTTACTTCCGCATTGATACGTAGTTTTCAAATCGAGTATGATAATCATATAACGTGTATTTCTTCAAAAATAACTTGTTTCCAGTGGAACTTCAAAGTTACTGTAGTTAACTGTTAAATATTAATGAATCCGTCCTGTATAATTACCGTAAATCGGATACGGAAACACATGAATTACATTTGATTAGTGAATATACAGTTTTATAGTAGCTGTAATGTCGCGAGTACAATATAACACANCTAAATCAAACACATGTTTACACAACTATCTCACGCACAAAAGTAAATCAATTTTTCGCAGAAAATTATGACGTAATGAACAAAGACGATTTACCGATGACGTCGTTGATGTCATTTGTGCTGGTTTTCTCATGGCGCGATATATATATATATTATTTAGTATTTATATAATATATGTATCTATATTTATATGCTCAACGTATAATGTGATGAATTTGTAGTTAACTTAGAACATATACAACTGTTACTCTTTTTTTACATAACCCATTTCATACAATACACAGCATACTTGTATGCGATACTCCTTACGAAAATTTGGACTGTTAAAGAATTAAAGCATAAGTAACATAATTTATTGCGAGAAAGTGTATTAAATATGTTGAGTATATACCTTCGATTAACTTTGTTCGAAATTCATTTAATTTCGTAAAATATTAAAAAGAAATACACAAAGAATGGACGCCTGTTGCAGTTATTTCCTGTTCATCTATGTTACTGATCAAACTCAAGTACACATCGTCTTTGATCGTTGCTCGTATTAAATTATAAACTTGTCCATTCAAATCCCAAAGTGTCTCGATTTTGAAACAGGACATGTTTCGTATACGTTAGGAATGTTTCCTTTATTTCAGACCTTGAAAGCCTGGTTTCATTTAAAAAGGCAATCGCGTCTTCTTTGAAATATTGCAATACAATATACGCCGTGCAAGCATATATATTTCCTGAATACGGATTTCGACAGAAAATAGGGTTTTCCCAGTGACCACTGTTAACGAACAATAAATATACCTATCTCAAGCCAGCCTACAATTAAAATGCAGCACATTTTGAAACGCACATACATAAAATAAAAACGATCATAAGTGGTATGTGTTAAACGGGAAGGAAATTGAACCTCCTTTGCATTAGAAACTGTTAACAATGGACCAGGGAATAACACTCCATAATCTGCAGGTATATATAAGCTTTGAAAAACAATACTTGAAATCGGTGTTTTTATGTAAACTTGATGGCGCCATTTTCTAACACTTTCGAATAGGTTGGACATGATAAAGGTCCAATTGTGTCACGCCATGGTAAACATAGTTAACGTTCTATTGATATTTAGGATGTTTTGAATGATTAAATAAACCGATAAACCGATAATTCATCGATATCAATGCAAACCTTCACGACTGTCATTAAACATTGGTTAAATATTGAAGTGATTGAGATCATACTGAAGGCATGAGTCAGTCATTAGGGTTTTAGGTCAAGGTCTTATTTCAAGGCCAACAATTTGAGCATCTATTTTCTAGTCCGGTTTTTACCTCTTATACCCATTGAAGGATTAACATAAAAATGTGCTACACTGTTAAATTGAGTCTGTCATGTCGGTTCAAGGTCGAGGTTTTACTTTAAGTTCCAATTTCATGTCCGCTTAATATCTCCTATACCCTTTGAACAGTTCATAAAAGATGGCTAAACTGTTGAGGCCTTGACATGCTGCTCTTAGACACGAGTCAATTACGCCGGCTTACGGTCAATGTCAAACTTTAAGGTAAAACGTTTGAATCTTTTCTTTCGTGTTTAATAATATCTCATATACCCATTGAGGGTTTATTTATAAATCTTTGATTCAATTTTGAGGACATTGGGGCAATGTCCAGATGTCAGTCATGACAGCTTAAGGTCACATTTGAAGGTCAAACGCTTGACCTTCACTTTCGTTTCCGCACCATATCCTGTTTAACCTTTGTAGGAATATCAAAGAAGGAAACTTAAACACACTGTATAGATTTTTGAGACGATGTGCAGACCGCTCTAGTAAGTCATGCCGGTTCAATGTCAATATCATGCTTGAAAATAAAAAATGTGTGAGCTTCCATTTTTGCGTCTGCTCCATATATTCTTTACTTTTTATGGAGTTGTTATGGAGTTT
Organism: Dreissena rostriformis; assembly: GCA_007657795.1. Lineage (NCBI taxonomy): Eukaryota > Metazoa > Mollusca > Bivalvia > Myida > Dreissenidae > Dreissena > Dreissena rostriformis. The sequence continues at coordinate 75,368 of VMBQ01003708.1, forward strand.
TTATGAATCTTGGTTACATTGTTACGTCACTGATACGGTATGGAGAAGGGATAAGTCAAGCTTGGTGGCTAAAGATTACTTCTTGTTTTTTCGCAACTGCTTTATATCCCTCGTGCCATTGAAAAATATTAAGACGATGTTATTAGTTAATCACACTGGCTCATAATTACGGTTACCACTTCAGGGTCACAGGAATTACGACGGTGGATATCAGTCCTTCCCAAAAATATTTTTTATTGCCGGCCAGGAGGTCCTATAATCATGCAGCCATTGCCGGCCCGGACTGATCATTGCCGGCCCAAAATTAATCGGATAAAACGGGAACCAAAAACGCACGCGGTTGTACTTTGCGGAATGAACTCATTTAGTGATGACGTAGAATGTTATTCGCTATGACGACTTAGCAAAAATCTTCGGATACCGTATATACGCTTACTACGTCATTTAAAAAAATGAAACAATGAAAAAACGTTTTACATTATCGGAGTTATTAATAATTCGGTAAAAACTTACTTTTGCATTGATACTTTTCTGAAAATAGTTTATGGAATTCCAAATTTCACCATAATTTTATTACCGGCCACGAGATCCTGCAATATTAGAATCATTACCGGCTTTTCCAATTTATTATCGGCAAAAGCCGAGGACCGACGGTTTTGGGAAGGACTGGTGGATATAGCTGTTTTGTTCGATATTATTTCGATAAATGAGAACTAAATGGTAGTGTTAAAATGAATAAACGAGATTGTAATCAGTGTGTGTGTGTGTGTACGTGTATGTACAAGCTCTGTGCGAGTGTCGCACTTAAATATGCTAAACGTACGCTGATCAATGTCAGTTAGTTACATTATTAAAGCTTTACATAAATTATTGTCAGATGTTAATTTGGTTAAACAATAATTTACAAAATAAACACATACCCCGTAAACAAGCGACGTAAAGCAATACACCTAGTATGATGCGTATGCTAAGTTTGTTGTATCCTGTAATCATGCTTCTGTTGAGCACTTTACCGCGAAATAAACATATCCGAAATTAAACGTAACGTTTCCTGTTAAACATGGCGTACTAAAAAGTTAAGAAGTTTACACGATCAACCGGCTGTAGTTTTTCTTCCGCATTGATACGTAGTTTTCAAATCGAGCATGATAATCATATTACGTGTATTTCTTCAAAAATAACTTGTTACCAATGGCACTTCAAAGAAGTTAACTGTTAAATATTAATTAATCCGTCCTGTATAATTACCGTATATCGGATACGGAAATACATGAATTACATTTGATAAGTGAATATGCAGTTTTATAGTAGCTGTAATGTCGCGAGTACAATATAACACACTTTATATTGCTTTCTTATCTCGTTCGAGATATTCATGTAGTGTGCATACCATCCGACATGTTATTAAGGCATATTCATTTTGTTATCTGTGTATTTATTATTTTACACTGCATGTATCCTGCATACCAGAGTCCAGTCTACTTCTCAATACTCACCTCAGATGACTTATTAGCCAGGGACAAACACGCGTACCAATTAAGTATCGAAATAAGAGTATGCCATCACGAAAATATGGTTTTTATTAACAAACTACTTGATAAGACAAAAGGGGGACATACATGCCAATGAGGAAAATACATTTGAATACTCATGCTGAAAATGTCAGCGTACATCACACTCTTTAGTTGTAATGTGTACGTTACGTTAACGGAACTCGGTAAACCAGACGTAAGGTGGATTGCCTAACCGGTGTTATTAACATCGATATTATGAAAGAGGACTTCGAGCGCATGTGCAGGACACAAGGGCAATGAACGCACGAATTTCTTCTAAATTAAAGGGACGTGTTGCCAGATTGTCAAAATTAAATATTTTCAAACTTTTTTCACAGATTAAAAAATGAATGAAACCACTGTACAACATGGAGCTAAATAACAATAATGACGTAGACTACTACTGAAAATACAGCTTCGTTCATGAACTATCAATAATAAAATTTTCAACGCGCGAATCGATTGAATAATTTGGAATTACATGTCTTCTTGTATTCTTTTGTTTCCGTTAAATTTGGTTACAACACGTCGGTCACTGGCGGAGTGGTTAATGTTATAGACTCTTTATCCAAATGAAAATGGATCGGGCATACACACATTTCCCTTTTTTTCCTTTCGAAAATTATATTATTTTATTATAGTTAAGAAATAGCAATTTAAGGCTTTCACTGATACACTAAGGAGTTTTAGTGGAAGTAAAACGTTATCATTGTGTTAATATTGTAGCTCGTATAATCTAAATCGTAATGTGATGACTGCAGACGTTGCATTTTGAGACTCATTGAGATTTTAGAACGTAAATGTTAAAAATGCTACTCAAATATAACTCATACGATAATACCGATTTGTATGACATAATGCCCACGCTGATCTAAAAAATATACACTTTTGCTCTTGCCTTTGTTATAAGAACATGCGTAATTACAATGCAAATGAAACATTTATACAGTACATGTAACAATTAACTGCTGCCTTGTCGTTTTGTAATATAAATGGCGAGGTTGCATTCGTCTTCAGGATATAAAACAATACACATTTAAGATCATAAACAGCAAATTCAACCGCATGTACAACAACAAATCTCATATTTCAATAAAGCTTTATGGTAATTGATTTTCTTCTATTAACGGCTATTGCTTTTTACAAAGACGTGGAACACCCTCTGTGCAATAATTGTTTGAATAAAAAGAACTCTAGACACACAATATAGTTTAGCGATGTGGCACAATTATGTAATATATGTACGAGAACTACAATAAATGAATATATCACAACAATTAAATATTGCATACCGTTGACTTATCGATCGAGTATCATTATTTAATTCACACCACATAATGATTTAGCTATTTTTGCATTGTTAACAAATTATCCAATTAAGTTATCAAATTAGGTTTTAAGCGCTTCTAAATGACAGGCTCATATGGATTGTGTTCTTACTTGGGTATATTGTATCTATCTTCTTACGCCATGGAATACTAACATTATGTGACACTATGCGTCGATAAACAACAAATATGTATCGAAATATTTGACGAGGATTCATTTTTAACGTACATATAATCCAATGGTATTCTTATCTTTTATTAAATATAATGTATTATATTTCTGCCGTGAAATAATAGATAAAGAAAGTGAACAATAATAAACTATATATCGTGTCATTTTTTTTTGCATAACAGCTGAATTCACCCTTGAAACAAAAAGGTAATCAAATATGAACACGACGATGTCAATGTCAGTTATACCATTATTTGTGTCTTCTTTTTTAACGAAAAACAAGTTTACATATTCTTAAAAAAAAAAACTAAAAAAAACAACAAAAGAACTATGGAATTCAACAGTAATTTTCAAGAAACCTGAACACTCGATAGCTTGAGAATGAATAATACGAATGCTAAATTGTAAGTGCGGTTATGTAAATACATTGTTGTAATGGAGTGTTCATCTCCTCATAATTTTGAGCAGCTTACCTGTTGCATTTAGTCTAATCCCATTACTGATTTGTTAATAATATCCAAACATTGCCAGACCTCGCTTTCGAGTGCATTTTTCAATGGATCCAACACACATATATGTACAGGTCTCGAGCAGTCACAACCATACACACAGGCTTTTTGCTCCAAAACAAACACGGTCTAACGCGTTTTAATTCAAATAACTTTGTCTGCGAACTGCGTGTGAGTCATGATTACAAGTCAATGTTACCGAGTTCGATTCTTAAACAGTTTGACTTAAATTTATTTCAAGAACAGAAACATTTGATTCTGAATGAAACATACATTATAAAGTAATTATCAATTACTGGACAGTTGTGCTTACAAGGGTACTTTGCAGGTTTGTACTATTAACTATATATCTAGTTTTGTGCTAGCTATGCAATAATACGTGTTAACTTAATTGAGAAAGAAGAATATTGTAATGTCAAATTATTATAGGACTCGGCTCTGCAGTAATATATATTGAACTTTTAAAAGGGATAGTAAAGTGTAAGCTATTACGACTCATTTACTCACTTATTAGGACATACATTAGCCGTCCAATTGTCGAACAATAAATTAAACTATATATGTGTATTTGTCGTATTGACAATTTCTAGATAGAATACTTCGAACTGCAAATGCCAAATGAATTTACTCTTCTTTAACATGTAATGTTACTACATAGCTAAATAATTGGACTGGAAATTTCACTCAATCCTTATATAGTACTTGTAAAGAAAACAATCGGCTGTTGTCTACTTCGTTATATGTATTGACAGTTAAAGGAAACTGCTTTATTTAAATTACAAACAGTCATTGTCAAATTATTGGACTTGCATGTAGACAAAGGAAGAATTCACAGTAAGAATGACGAATTCAAACAATACATGACCAATATCCTGCCTTCCGTAGAAAGGTCCATTGCATCAATCGGTTACATTTATAACTTACAATAGCTTTATAATTATAACTTAAACAAGACTTTTGCCAAGCAATATATGTCCCCTACCGGCTCCACCATTGTAAGATTTTGTTTAAGTATTTGTTGCCATAGCAACCAGAATTCTTGACGTAGGAACAAAATGAAATGACGTGCATAATCTCCATATAGCCATCTGTCCATGTTTCAAGTTTCATGAAAATTTATGAAGAACTTTTAAAGTTATTACAGGATGCAGAAAAAATGTGACAGACTGACAGACTGACAGACTGACTGACAGACTGACTGACAGATTGACTGACAGACAGAGCGCAAACCATAAGTCCCCTCCGGTAAAACCGGTAGGGGACAATAAAGCACTAAGCATAGCAAATGCCACGTGTATTAATCAGGGTTCCAAAGGGAGGGCAGTGATGGATAATACGTGCTAAAAGGATTACTGCCCTTTCATTGGTACCCTGTTACTCATATTATCGGTGGATATAGAAACAAGCCCCGGGCCCATGAGTACCTTCACAGAATGCTCCTTCCTATCGATGAGTGTAGTGACTCTTAAAAGCTGATCTTTTCAGCAAGCAGATTCGTGAAATTCCTTAGTGTACTTGTGTGTAGTCTTTTTGACGATTCTGACCTCTATTTTTTAAATTCAACTCTATCAAACCGAACCAATTTGCCCACTCACTAACACTCTTCAGTTACATCCCCTTAAGAATAAAAAAATAACTATTTTGGTCTGAAGGAGAGAAGCGCCTTACTTTTTGGAGAAGTGCATCTTTATACTAAAAGCACGAATATATTTAGTCTATAAGGCACTTAATTTAATGATAAACGTTTCATCGTAGCTCGTTGCGTTTTACCTTATGTTTAGCTATTTAAAGTGTGGAGCAATTTAAAAAAACTTAATATACTTGTGTTACATACTTTACATTCTTTAAAAGGGTGGGAGCGGTACAAAAAATGTATATTTTTCTTTTTTTGTTATATTATATTTATTGTTTTTCTATCGTATGTAATTATTTTGAAACTGTAACGTTTCTTGATGGATTTATAACAATATCTTTTGGTTCATATTCACACTATTTTATATATGCATAAATATTAACATTATGTATTCTAAATCACAACAAATCGGTTAATGTTACCCGACCCTTTTGCTTGTATACACTTGATCTTGTTGTGAAACGTCATGTATTGCATATATTTTAAAATCAATAAAATACTTGTAAATTTAGATGCGGTGACGTAAAGAGGAGGAACGCTGCCCAGCGTGAGGAAGTCTAAGAGGTTCACACGCGTAAGCTTACAATTCGTACCGAGTATAAACTATTAGACTGCACATTGATGTTTTTGTCTATTCTGATCGTTACCCCATCACGCCATACAAGGTGTATGCTGTTAAGCGACCAATAGAGTATTTTAATGACGAGGACCCATTCTAGTTGGAAACGTTGGCAATGTTGTTCGTAAGTGGCACTTGTGACAGCCCCTTGGAGAGGTAAAACTCGGAAATGTGATTTAGATAGAGGCGGTCGCAGCTAATCTTCCCGAGGGGAAACGCTACACTAACCACTCCAAAAGGAAACATATCGTCAAGAAACTGCGTGGCCAGGATATCGCTACTACGGAAATATTGCAATGGTCCTTTTCAAAGATGTTCCACCATACCGTCATCTTATATTAACGCCTTGATAAAATCAGCTCAGAGCTTTAAAAACACAATAAAACCGGCACGCACAACCTTGCAAACAAAATGTGTCACAACTCCTCAAACAGGTTTGCCTGTTTCAGATTTCGTACTCCCCACTCTTTTCACGTCACATACAAACTTCTAAATCATTTGATCCATTGAAAAGGCAATTCAAATCACATAATCAACATTTATCATTGAAAACTAACATCAATTTCATAAGCTCCTGAAGCATAAATTAATTTACAGACCTTAACACGTGGTTTTGTTCTCTCTTTGATCACATGTTTGGAGACTTGCGCTTTAACTGGTGTGGTCACTATTTACAGACATTACAAAAGGATGTTTATGATGTTATTGCTCCATTTTCGGTTTTGATTGAAGCTAAGTGTGCATAGTTCTTATATTGATCTACATATTAAACAGTTGTTAAAGGATTTGATAAAAAAAAACTTTGGAGTCTCCTTGAACTATATCCTACAGTGCACGAATGATAAAGTTGTGAGTTTTTTCAAAAATATCTTAACGGATCATTTCAACTACGGAAGTAAAAAATAGTCACACATCCAACCATGTTTGCAAAAAAAAACAATAACAATTATATAAATATAGAATAAACATAATACTGTGTTGGTGTAGCATATATATCAATTTTACTATTAACTTTTGTTTTTGGTTATATTCAGAACAACAATATATAGATAATTAGACGAAGTCAGAAGCACAATACCTTTTATGGCATATAAACTGAAACTATTAGAAATAAGTTGAAATTTTGAAACACAGTCCTCGCGCTACCATGTTTCTCAGACTCGTATTTTAAACTTGATATGTATTATACACCTACATAGTATGCTCTGTATAGTATGTACTGTGTGTCGTAAAGTTGGGTACTCCAATGTCGCAACTAAGACCGAAGATGACACAGAGATAAGTGTCATGTAGGTCAATTTCAGTGTCTAAGTTCAGAAGTTTTGTTCATAACAGTTATCTTAGGAGTGTAGCAAATATCTGTATGCTCTTATTTAAGAATTCTTTATATTATATGTTTCATTTCGTAAATTTTAGAATAACACTTTTGATTTATTTATTGTCGGGTTATGTTTTGTCGATCGATTTTTTATTATTGAGAATATTTTGAGAATAAGTTGATGAAACATTCTCGGAATAAAAATAACACATTCTCATTGTACTGCGTGCGATAAGAAGGGGGAAAGGCTCATCTGCGGTATGGTGGTATGTACTTAACAAACACGGCCCTGATTTTGCCCGTGTATGCCTTACAAGTCACAATGCTAAAAGGCAACAATACTGCGCGATTGGTAATAATTATTGCTGCTTGAGGAAATAACAGGAATAGTCGAGTTCAGTTTCAACGACAACAACAACAACACCAGTATTTTATAGCAGTCATCCGAGACGAAAAGCACAAGCTATTGTGTGTGCATATTCATATACACAATTCTTAGGCGCCGGGTGTGATGACGTTTGATTCCTTTCCAGGAAACGGGGACGAATAATATGTACACAACTGCTTCAAGGCCGGTAATCACGGGCGCCACCTCTTGTTTGCGATGCATTAATAAATAAGCCAATGCTACTTTCGAGTTGGGTGGCGCTAAGGACCGGATGTTTTGAAATTTCACGGATAATTCTACCGGGGGAGTAGGTATTGTATGTTTTTTCAACATATTTCGCATTATTTTACAAATCGGGCAATATAGCGCGATTCAGCGAAGATTTGTTCATCAACAAATGTACAGAAACTTATAATCACAACCCATTAGGAAACGTGATGACCTTTATAAGTTGTTGCATGGTGAAGTTTTAAAAAGAAAACCGATGTATTTTCATTTGTAGTGAGCGAATTTCGGCCCAATGAAATAGCAAACGACATTAAACCATTGCTTTGAACATGTAAAAGTTGTTGCAGGCACAACAACATTGGCTACTTGCAGATCTAGATAATTTTGCATTCTTTCAAAAGAGTTTCCAGATTCATACTTTGTGTGTGGTATTCCCTGTTGAATGTTCAATCTTTTTTTCTCGATTCGAAATATAATCGAAAAAGTAACGTCTACATAATTATGAAGAAACAAAGAGATTTTAAAGATTTCTGTCATTGAATATACTATAAAACCATAAAAGGTCGACACAAGATAATTAACCCGACAACTAAGACGATAGCATATCCCCCCCCCCGCTCACCCCTAAGTATACGACAAATTGTATTTTACTCAACTAGCGAATATGGAAAACAGTGCAAGAGAGTTTATCGAACTATTATAGTATAATTGTTTAAGTTTGACAGCAATCGTTTAAGCACGACACACGCAATATTCATCGCGATATATGACAATGGTCAACTAAGCACGACAATTGTCAGTGACACTTTTCATTATATAACTCAACTATTGTGGAATAATCGACTGTTGATCATCATCACATATAAACGACACACGGAAACGCAACGCCACAAACAATAATTTACTAGTTTCCAAAAACGGTACATTTGCTCTCTTTATTGTGAAGCATTGTTTAGTTTTTTGCAGAGTTCAGAGCAAATTGTTTTTGTTTTTTTTAGTAATCTTTTTATGTTATCAGCTTTTTAACACAAACAATACACTTTGTACACACATCACCATAGTCTTTTGACATTTTAATCAAACACTACCATTTTTTTTGGAGTACATAGTGCAAAATCAGTGAATTTCTTCCATGAATGTGCTCTATAAAATGAATGGGTGCTAACTCAACTTTCAACAATGATAAGTCATACCGATTTTGCAGGACTCCTATAAGGCGTGAGATCTGCTTAGCCTTGTTATAATACAAACAATTTTACTCGTATTGCTGTTACATGAACATTCATGAACACTTCACTAATGTCTTTAGATTTGTTTATGAAAAATAGATCTCAAGTGACATTAAAATAAGATAAATACATAATACTGCTACTTAAAGAACATTTATTACTTCAAGAAATATTTGAAAATGATAAGATAGTGTGTACTGACAAGGTCATCGTATTTTGTACGCTATTTCTTTTTTTCAACTTATGAAATATATGCTTAAACAAACATGTACTCGTTAACAAAATAAATAGGTTGAAAGCTACACTGCACTCGAACAAATATTCATATTGATAAAGTTTAAAGCCAAAACAGTACCTTCAGTATTTGACAGGTCACTTCAGAGATAAAATATTTGGATATAATTTGCAGAGAGAAACAATTTAAATACAGGCATTTAAAAAAAAAAACAGTGTAAACCTATTGAACATTGTTTAAGAGATTGACAACGGATTGCTTCATTTGTGAACACAATATGAATAATTGCAAGGAATTGATAATTAACAATAATTTTGAAAGTTAGCAGTATAAATCTCCTCTAACAAGTTTTTTTTTTTGCTGGAGTATAATAATAACACGATTTTCATACAGTCATCAATAACGTTTTTTTTTGCAATCCTTTATTTGTTACATGTTTTTTTTGTGAAGGATTTGACCCAAAAATACACAATATAGAGCTTTGACGAGCAAATCGATAAACTCAGAACATTAAGATTTAATCATGTACACAACGGCATAACAATGTGCTGCATAAAAGGACATGAAATCGGTAAATGGTAAAATGTAGAAAAAGCCATAACAACAGACATTTAAATGTCTACTGAACTTCCATCATCTAGGTTTAAACATCATGTATCCTTTGTGAGAAGAAATCATTTGATATTGTGGATATTGTTTAAATATAAACACTGTCCACCACTAGCTTTACTATTTTGCCTAGTGTATTGATTGTCACAACTTCTATGCATTACATGAACATTGGTTCTTCTAACCGTCACAAGCTTGACAATTCACTTTGACGAATGCCTATAAAACATCTGGTTAATTTATTAGAATAAAATGTTATGTTTTATTATTACGGGTTTTTTCTCAATGGCATGTACTTTTGATCTTACTTATTTGTATAATTACACGTTTATAAGACGACTGCCGATCACGGGAATTCTCAAGTCACAGGAATCAAAGCCGCACAATGTAAAAAAATCAACTGAAAATAAAATTAGTTCAATTTCATTTATCTTAAGTAGATGTAAATAATCGTTTTCCCCTAATGCTTACTTGTATGTGTACATAAATCTTGGTAAACATATTAATATTTCCTTTTCCTTGTGGCCCCTTGTGTGCGCCTTTAAAGTAATATGACCATACAGTGGTAAACAAGTGTAGCCGTAGGAGATGTTGTTGATGTCACACAATTACTACTGTATAGTAAAGTTAAGATCCTATACCACGAAACGTATAACAGGTAACCATCCACTTATATTCGGAAATTGGTGTTTTACATCAAAACACGTAACTCATTTAATTGAAAAATACGACAAAATGTGTGTTATGTGTCCCCTTAAATGCCAACTATAGAACTCACTAATATTGGAATTTGATTAAATATAATAAGACTTGATATTTAATAAATATTTGAAAGCACAATATTCCAAAGCCATGGCTTTCCACAATCCTGTCGCATTGACAAGCTTAACAACATCACTATAAGAGAGTAAATAATTAGTAAAATGTTACCTACGAACACCATTCAAGAAATTGACAATAACAATAAATATATAGTGGATAAAATATCAGATATAAATGTTATTTCGATTTGAAATTATAAATAAAATAAATAGTAAGAACAATACAGACTGAAAAATACTGTTTAAATATCTGTCAATTTTAGACAATTTGAGACATGCATATTACACAAAATTCATTGAGTCATAATAAAAACGATCTGTAACATGGTTTCTGTATTCTCCCAAATATTAGAGTTATCAGTCATTTATATTTTCGCATTTGTTAACAGCCATATGAGTATACACTGCAGACATATTTGCAGATGCAAATTGTATAAAATCATGGCAACAGGTAGTTGCAAAAATAAATGGTGTAACTTAAACCAGGCATATTCATTAATAAAGGCCAAAACATGTTGCTGGGGTACATCAACACATAATATTTACATTTATATATTTTTTTCTGTGCATATAGTGTATTTTTGTAAAATTCAGTCACATGCGTGTGTCACATAAGACTGCGATTATAACTTCTCGATTCACAACACTAGTTTTATATGTAAGTAGAAATCCCATCAATTCGTTTGTGACAAATACAAATGTTCCGATGCGCATTGTTTGTTTCTAGCGACTGAAACATTTATGATCTTCTTAATTTACTTAAATTCTAAAAAAATAGGAAATGCATTATACGTTACGTAAAACGTTTTACTTTAAAACATAACTTCTAAATTACATACATAAACACATGTTTTTACAAGATTGAACATTTCAAGATTGGCATCAATAATAGCAAAAACAAAATAATAACATTGATCACATACATATTCAGTCAACACAAAATCGTTATACCAACTTAGGGGTATTTTTTGACTGGCGGTGTCAAAAACGACTGGTACCACCAATATCCATAATGTATTGTCACTGCGGTATTTCAAATTTTCACCATCACGTTTAATTCAATTCTTAGTTTGTTTTATTTTTTTTTTTTACATATTAAACGCATCTCCATGGAAGCAAAATAAATAATTTGTGTATTTTTAAAAAAGTTTCATCGTAACAACACATATAATTTCCACTATTAGTGAATACTTAGTGATGCATTATGGTCTCTTTAGTAGTATGTGGTGTTTTCAATATTATGTGTAGCTTGACAATTCACTTGGCAGTGGTGGTTTGGTATTTCAAACGTGTTCACATATAAAATGCATTTCCCATTTATGTAAAAACTTATCAAACGTTTTAGTCTTGTAGCACTGATGGCAATATCGGATGAACTGCATGTAATCATTTCTTTTTAACAACAACATTTGTAGGATACTTATTTGTTGCAGGTGAAGGCGGTTGAGGCACCATATCTCTCATTTGTTATTAATTGGATGCATCCGTCTTCTACTGTGCCTTATGTTTCAAATTGGCTTGTTTATCAATAAATTGACAACTGTTCATGACAAAGGCCTACACGCTCCCTGTGTGAGAGCGGCAAGTTTTGGAGTGACACTTACAAGCCTGTTTTGCTGCCCTTTTGATTTCAGTATTAAAGTACCCAGACTGCTCATATGGTAGTGGGTATTATTAAAGAGTAAAAAATTTTGTCATTAAAAAGCCTTGCATAATCTACTAGCTAGTAGTGTATTTGCATTATTAGCATATGTATTTGATCCTTTTCAGGCATTATTAAAATGGCGTTTATGCTCATTTGATATCGGACATAAATTGTAAGAATGGAAATTATGTCACTTTGGAGGCGAACCTTCATTGTTAGTATATTCATCCTGCTTGTTATTACTTAGGTATCCAGCTTGTTTATTTGTAAGAGATGCATTTTCAGAGTATTCCACTGGCTCAGATGTTCATGGCACTGCATTATTATTGTTCTTGCTGCTGTTTTTTTTTTTAACTATTAATGCATTATTAGAATATTCGTCACGCTCATGTTTGTCCTGTCACTGCATTATAACATTTTCCGTCGTGCTCGTTTGTTACTGTCACTACATTATTGGAAGGACCTGTCGTTCATCTTTTGCTATGATTTCATTATAAGAGTGTCCACCCTGATCATGTATAATTGACACTGTATTATTAGAAATTCCGTTCTGATCATTTTGGACTGTCACTTTATTACTATATTATCCGTCCCGCTTATTATTTTTTTCCCTTTCACTGCATTGTCAGAAAGTCGGCCCTTTTCACGTGTTACTGGCACTGCAGTAGTAGTGTTCAACTAATTAATGTTTTCCTTTCATTGCATTATAATATTGTCCGTCCTGCTATTTTGTTATTGTCACTGCATTATCAGAGAGTCCGTTATGCTCATTTGGTAGTTACATTACATAAGTAGAGAGTCAATCCTGCTCATTTTGTACTGTCAACACATAATTAGATTGTCCTTTGGCTATTTGTTTAATTCACTTCATAATTGAAGTGTTCATCGTGTTCGTGAGTTCCTGTCACTGCATTATTAGAGTGTCTGTCGTGATCATGTTTTTCGGAAACTTCATAATAACAGTGTCCGTCGCGCTCATTTGTTCCTGTCATGGCAATATTACAGTATCCGTCCGGCAAATTCTGTCATCTCATGGCAATATCAGAATGTTTGTCCTGCTCATGTTTTCCTGTCACTAGATTATTTAAGTGTATTTGGTCCTGTCATGGCATGAACAGAGTCTCCGCCTTGCTCAGTCGTTCCTGTCAAGGCATGAACAGAGTCACCGCCCTGGTCAGTTTTTCCTTTCAATGCATGAACAGAGTCACCTTCCTGCTCAGTCTTTTCTTTTAAGGCATGAACAATGTCACCGCCATGTTTAGTCTTTGCTTTCAAGGCATGAACAGAGTCACCGTCCTGCTCAGTTTTTCCTGTCAAGGCATGAAGAGAGTCACCGCCCTGCTCAGTCTTTCCTTTCAAGGCATGAAAAGAGTCACCGTCCTGCTCAGTCTTTGCTTTCAAGGCAAGAACAGAGTCACAGCCCTGCTCAATCTATCCTGTCAAGGCATGGAAGAGGTCACCGTCGTGCTCAGTCTTTCCTGTCAAGGTGCGAACAGAGTCACCGTCCTGCGTAGTCTTTCCTGACTTGGCATGAACAGAGTCACCGCCTTGCTTAGTTTTGCCTGTCAAGGCATGAACAGAGTCACCGTCCTGCTCAGTCTTTCCTGTCAAGGCATGAACAGAGTCACCGCCCTGCTCAGTCTTTCCTTTCAAGGCATGAAAAAGAGTCACCGTCCTGCTCAGTCTTTGCTTTCAAGGAAAGAACAGAGTCACCGCCCTGCTCAATCTTTCCTGTCAAGGCATAGAAGATGTCACCGTCGTGCTCAGTCTTTCCTGTCAATGTACGAACAGAGTCACCGTTCTGCGTAGTCTTTCCTGACTTGGCCTGAACAGAGTCACCGCCTTGCTTAGTTTCGCCTGTCAAGGCATGAACAGAGTCACCGTCCTGCTCAGTCGTTACTTTCATGGCATGAACGGAGTCTATTTCCTGCTCAGTTTTTCCTTTCAAGGCATCATTAGTGTCACCGCCCTGCTCAGTATTTCCTTTCAAGGCATGAACAGAGTCTATTTCCTGCTCATTCTTTTTTTCAAGGCATGAACAGAGTCACCGTCCTGCTCAGTCTTTCCTTTCATGGCATGAACAAAGTCTATTTCCTGCTCAGTCTTTGCTTTCAGGGCATCACCATCGTCACCGCCCTGCTCAGTCTTTATTGTCTTGGCATAAACAGAGTCACCGTCTTGCTTAGCCGTGACTTTCAAGGCATGAACAGAGTCACCGTCCTGCTTAGTGTTCCCTTTTGTTGCATGAAGAGTTTGTCCGTCCTGCTCATTTGTGTCGATCATTGCATTTAAAGAGTGTCTGTCCCACTCATTTGTTCCTGTCACATCATTATTAGAGTGTCCGTCCCAATAAGGTTGTCTATATAATTAATATGCATATTTTTACCTTTCTGGTATCTGATATAATGCCCTGTTACTGTATCTTTAGAGTTCCCGTTCTGCTCATTTGCTCCTGTCACTTCAATATGACAATTTCCGTTCGGCTGATGTTTTCCTGTATTATTAGATTTTCCGTCCTTCTTATTTGTCAGCATATCATAGTTTTCATCCTCGTCATTACTTTTGTTATCGAGCCCTTTCTGCCAATTATTTGGTGATATATATGATGGTTTAATCCTCTCTGGAAGAAAAAATAGTTTTATTGGAGAATGCTGAACATTTACCAAATTACAACACGAAAAAAGGGTTTTCTATTAAACTAAAATTTGCTTAACACCAATATCACGTTCGACGGCAAAACTCATTTCAGTATAGTCGACTGTACAAACGTCACGTACTATGATTGTTACGCATTACTTATATTTAAAGTTGAACATTGAGTCTAAATCCTTTAAGAAACTATTGCCACACAAAACATTATCAAACATTAAAGGGGCTGTCCACTAGATTTTGGCATGTATTGAAGCTTGTCATTAAATGCTTTAAATGCTTTATATTGATAAATTTAAACATTTGAACTAAAAATCTCCAGTAAAAAAACAAGAAAACAATTTAAAAAAAGGAAAAAAAGTAACCCTCAACAGGGCTCGAACCACTGACCCCCGGATTCCTGGAGTCCTAGAGTAAAAAGCTATCTGTTTAGACCACTCGACCACGGCCGCTCATGTATAATGCGGATGACTTTTTTAGCTATATAAGCAATCCTCGTAGGTTCCCAAAATATCGTTTCGCGTCGCGCGACGCTTTATCTAGTGGACAGTCCCTTTAAGACTATTAAATTAATCTCGTTAAATCCGACCATTGATTGACAATAATACACGATAACTTTCAAAAACCTTTATAACGTTTGCAATACTTGTATGTAACTACTGCAGGAACACCAATCACTATCAATATACCGACAACTACGACAATAATTATTGGTGTACTCAAACCTAAAATGTAAGGAAAAACTATGCAAACCGATGACTGCGTTGAAAAAATGTAAATGAGAAAATAAATAACAATTCAATAATAAAAATACTGTGAAGCGAAAGATAAATACTCAAATGAAATTGAGACATTTAATGTGTTTCAACGGTTAATAAAACACCATGTGAAACGTTTTTATTAATTTGTTGACATAATTCTTGACAACAGGTAGATATTGACTTTATATAAACAAAAAACAAATGTAAGTTCTATTGCATGCAGTCGTAAATACGTGGTCCTTTGATCGAAAGGTTTAAGGCTTCACTGGGATAATGTTTGTGAGTGTTCGTTAGTTTTCCTTTCTAGAATCAATATATTTGAGCTCAAAGCACCAGGACTGCAAACTGTTCCTCACAATTAACATAAATTTTACAATTTTTTTAACAATTTGCATGTATGATCAATATCGTAGGTTTTGCAACGAGATTACCATTCTGCTTGAGATATTTATATTCTTCTTACCTAATTTAAAAACCTAAAGCTATCAAATGAATACTTATAATACATGAAAACTTAGAAATACGATACCATGCGTATGTGTGCACGTACACATTAGCGTTAGGCCTGTATTATATATATGCGAAATAGAAGCCATGAATTTTCTATATTAATAAGTAACATACAATATCCTTCATAGTGATCTACTGTGAAACCATTATAATTCGTCAAACATTAATTTTCGTCTATTTCGTCAGTATACCGATTGACGAATTTAAGTTCCTAACGAATAATAATGTCCAGTATTTAAAAAAAATAAGACTGAATTACCGTTGACATGAGACATTATAATCCAACGTAATCCGCGCATACTTACTGCGTCTGTTTCGAAATCAAGTTAAAGCCGGTTTTAATACAAAGGGGTGTAGATTATACAGTGTACTTAACTGACACGTGACATTTCTTTTAATTGATAGTGTTATTAAAATGGATTATCGGATATATATGCGCATAAGAAAAGCGGTATGTTAACAGGTACTCAGTCCACCTAATCCGCTAATCATTTCAATGAACTTGTTAATGGCATAAAGTAATACGGACCAGGTACTATCACCAAATAACAAAAAACTAGTTAATTGAAATGTGATATAAACAGGGCCCACCTCCTTCAAGTGATTCTCAAGGGTCCTCCCCCTTTCCCCATCAAGATTTGTCGCGACCACATGTATTACAAACAAATCGGATATTGACTGTCGCAATTATTATTTTTTACAAAATCAGAAATTTCGGTCCAGTGTTTCGGCTTAGAAGGCCGCAAATATTCTCCACAATAAATCTGAATAATTTTATTACTCGTTTAAACACAACGTTTCAGATACTTTCCAGTATATATTAGAAATCAATCTGGTGTAAGATTGTTATTATACAGCCTGTAACGTCTTGCCAACACAAATTTTATATGATTGTCTAACACTTTTGTTTTTAATTGGAATTCCCAGTTATAATTATTTTTTCTTTCTATATTCGAGCGAGCGCGTCTTTAGAAACTTGTCCAGATGTACCATTTTGGTGACATTTTTAAACAAGTATTTCGACATTCGGAACATAACTTAAAATATACATTTTATTATCAACCTTAGCAGTTAAAATGTAATGTTGCGTGTTTATTATGTCATGGTACATATTTAAAATGCCATATTACGATGTTCAAGTGAAAATATTATTCTACCGTTTGTCAGCTACAAAACATGTAAATGTTTAAGATTGAGTTTGCAATAAAGTATACCATTTTTAAAAGTGTATTAAATGTCTTGCTTTATTAGTTAACAATATAGGGTAAATACTTGCAACACCAATACTGTCAATCATATTCACGGCTTAAATCACATTGCACTTTATCAAATGAGTTCAAAACCGACTAGGTGCAATGCACTGCAACAACATATCAGAGCAAACGTATTGTTAAGTAAATATTCAAAATTTAATGATCTGGTTATACATATATGTCACAGGTGTGTTTTATTAAGGGCAACAAAGTCCTGGCGTAGATTCGTAAATATATTTGTTCCGTATAAAACAGGCCTAAAAAGATATAACATCTATTCAGAATTACATTAAAACAATCTAACATTAACACACAATACAAAGATTACACATATCAATATCACAATTAAACTTAATGGGACGCGCTGCGGAAAAACAATACATATACATTAATAAAACCCAAAAGAAATCTTTCTCTCAATCTTTCTTTCATTCAAACATAAAGAACGATTGGACGGAAACGTTAAACAGTGCTCACACGAAAACACGTGCGGCAGTTGGATAGCCTCGGCCGACTTCGTAGATATACATTGTTAAATGTATAAATCCGAAGTATTCCGATTCACCCAACAACAGCAGACGTCACAAGGACAAACCACAATTGACGGAAACATATGATAACAAACGGTAAAAGTCGAGGCCTGCGCGATGCCAAATATACGTTCGCGTGTACTTTAACTATGGAACGGCGCATGTAAAATCAATATAGTTAAACACTGACATATTGATAAATGTCAAACTGAGACATTCTATTCTGCTGGGAGAAAAAATGTCTCCAGACATTTAATTACGCTACAATTAATAAAATAACTACAATATCTACAAAACATACACCTATACAGTACCCAGTATGACCTTATGATGAAATAATCAACTTAAGATTTATGACAAACTTAGTAACACGTGAAAACTATTTCTCGAAAGTATTTGCATTTGAAAATAGTTTCTTTCAGTGGTGACTAATATCAAGTATACGAATATGCGAAACATTGCGAAATAACATATCGCAAAGAATTGAACAATATCAGTTGTTGTTGTTGTTAAAAGCCACCTTCCTCAGCTTAGTACTGGCTTATGTTAACAACCAAGGGAAGTAACTGCAATAGACATATCAGAACTATATACTGGATTTATGTCCCTGCAACAGATATTTCAAGGTAATTGACCAAAATTTAAGTATATTAAAGACCGGTACATAAAACACCTGAAATTGAATGTGGTACAATAGAACCTGAAATTAAAGGTGGTTATTCACTTATCATTCAAGGTACATACTCAATTTTCTGAATTAAATGGTACTGTTACAATTAAAAAACATATCCTATAAACATACCGTGCCAATATTTGTTTGGAACATCTGCTAAGGAACAATACATGTAAATAACTGTAAAAGAAGATTAAAACATCATATGGCGAATAATATCACATTAAATACAATTCATGCAAAAGTAGCCCTATCTTCACATGCAGTATTTTCCCAGGTATAAATTTTCATTACTTTCAACCTTATACAAGTACACAAGACGCACTGACTGACTGAACTGTATCGACGCTCAGCACAATAATACCACTAAATTAAGATAATCTAATATCTGAATTCTACAACCAAATCGTATTCTCGTTCTAAACGCAATAATATTTTCAAGCGCAAAAACCAAATAATGGAGCCGCACAACCGATGTGCTAAACAATACGGACAATATATGAAAAATTATACGCTCGTCTGATTTAAACGTAGCTTTAACAAATTACATGACAACATAAAAATACACAAAGTACAAAACTCACAGTCACTATACACAATAATCAATTTCAATCACACAAGTTTATATCGATAATCTACAGGTACCTGCAAATATCTAAAACGTTCAGAAATTCACAGTTCCAAAAGTTCTACGTCCTTCCGCCGTTCCTCCAAAAGAATTACACGTCGTGATAATCGCTCCAGTTATTACCGTATTTATTCAATTACCAGTGCGCGCACTTCAAAAACAATCACTATCTAGCTTTCAATTTCAACAAAATCTGATGCATCCTGGAATCATCTATATGGATCCAAAATTCCAACGAAAAAAGATATTTCAACGAACCTGACTCCGTGAAATCCCGATCTTTCTCCTCCGTATCTCGCAATACGGACTTCTATCTTTCGATGATTTCGGCTCAATCCTGTGTACGCCCATGGATCTGCATCCTGCTGGTACCCAGATCAAAGTCCCGAAAACGCTTCAAAACCCTTTCATGGTTTCTTCAGCCTTAGTATTGAGGTTTCCTCCGGACCGACTTATGTCCGGCTCGATCTTCGGCGGCGGCGATCTTGCCGTCCCTGACAATATAGCCCAACGGAACCCCAATGGCCACCAACGTCACAGGTGCGTTTTCTATAGGGCAACAAAGTCCTGGCGTAGATTCGTAAATATATTTGTTCCGTATAAAACAAGCCTAAAAAGATATAACATATATTTAGAATTATATAAAAACAATCTAACATTAAAACTAAATACAAAGATAACACAAATCAATATCACAATTTAACTTAATGCGACGCGCTGCAGAAAAAAATTACATATACATTAATAATATAAAGAATAATATAAAATTGCTTACCACAGTGTCCGATTAATAACTAAGTATAAATTATCCTTTTACGTAAATACAAGTAATTGCATTTATCCCATCTTAACTTGTGAAAGTTATTGTGGGTTGTGTGGTACGAAGGAATTTGGTGGGGAATGAAGAAAAGGGTGAACGAACAACCCAATAGAAATCTTTCTCTCAATCTTTCTTTCATTCAAACATAAAACATAAAGAGCGATTGGACGGTAACGTTAAACAGTGCTCACACGAAAGCACGTGCGGCAGTTGGATAGCCTCGGCTGACTTCGTAGATATACATTGTAAAATGCATAAATCCGAAGTATTCCGATTTACCCAACAACAGCAGACGTCACAAGGACAAACCACAATTGACGAAGACATACGATAACAAACGGAAAAGTCGGCGCCTGCGCGATGCCAAATATACGTTCGCGTGTACTTTAATTATGGAACGGCGCATGTAAAATCAATATAGTTAAACACTGACATATTGATAAATGTCAAACTGTGACACATATAAATATATTGTTGTGGCTATTTTGGTCCATTATGTAAGTTAACGCTAACAACCATATCATAGTTGAACATGATATTCCAAATTATATGTTCCAGTACGAAGCATTTTACATCTTACATTACGTTTTTGAAGAATGTCTTTGGTTTATGAGTGCATATGTTTTTTGTTGGTCCGTTTATACCAAATTTAAATCTACATAACTTATTTAATGTAAAGAAATACTTATTTTAAAGGATGGAAAAACCATTAGAAATTTAAATAAATGATTCTACGCGGAATGTTGAAACGTCCTCAAATAGTTAAAACGCCATTCTAATATTCACAAATTTGTAGCAATATTTAAAAAAAAAAACTCATTGAAGAAACGAGTTTTAATTAATCATTAATACAGGCTTTCAAATAAAGTTACGAAATACTATGATTTTAATGGTCCATATTGTCACGTGTCAGACTTGCATACTCAGTCAAGATACAGCTCAGTTTCAGTCGCAACTCGTATGACCGCCAAGATTATAGAATAGCAACCGACATAAGTAAAATAATTGCAGTACATTGGTTACTACAATTTACCCTTTTAGAATTCTATAAACAGTACCAAAAAAGCAGGATACTAAAGTTAAGTCACACAATTAGCCATTTTAACTGAGAATATCTGCTCAATTTTATTTAAATGCTCATCTCAGTGTATCTTTATTCACAATGGTGTTTTGTTTTTTTTTGTTTATTTTTTAACTTGTTGATTTCAAGCGTGATTTAAATGGGTCCGGCAGTTGTTTGATTTGGTTTTTAAATTTTAATCCATTTATTAGACAGCACAATATCATATATGACCATGTTGGAAATTTGGTATTTCAATACACAATAATGAGTGTTTGTTTAAGTCAGAAAGTACAAAGTGGTTTCAATTTAATGAAAAATGCTAATTTTCGAATAGGCATTATGGTACTTTATGCAATTTCTTCTTATTTAATGTTTTTTTTCATTGCGTTTATTGATCAATTTCTCTATGTATTTAAAAGAATGGCAAAATATATTGCTTATGTTCGATTGCTATTAATTACGACTAGATATGGGCAATGACGCTGGTTTCACTGCTTCAGTCAAGCGAATTAAAACTAATGGTGGAACAACTTCATCTAAAATTAAGCCGGTTAAAAGATGAACAACAAGGAATAAACATGCTTAAATGCGCGTCTCCGAAACATCGAATTTGATAAATAAATTGTCACAAATAGCCTACAAGTTTACTCATTATAAGTGTGTATCTATGTACCTATATATGCATGCACTGATGTACCTGTTTAAATAAATAAAATATATTAAAAAAAAAAACTAACCTGCTGAAAGACTCTGATAGTCTGAAATTTCAGTAAACGATTGATCTGAAAAATACAAAAGTTACTAGTATGTATGCTACAATTACAAAGTTTTACTCGTTTCTATTATGAATTTCCGGGGAAAAAGACAAAGACAAGGATTTACATACACACGTTTTGAACTACAATTACGTTCTAGTTACGCCAAGTTAACGTAACTTGACGTTTTCGAGAAATACCATAAATCTATGACATTCTTATGTATCAAAGTGCATTGTTATAATATAGTCAATATTTAAGTAATATAGAGGTGAACATCAAAACAGTCGACATCATATTTGCGTTCATTTAAATATTGAAAGAAAATACATACCTGTTATTAGCATAGTAATTTCCTTACTGGAAACATCGATTCCATAGATGAAAACAGAGCATTTCCACACACTGTTTTTTTTTAAGCGGCGTAGAAGATGCGTTAATGTTGAAAGCACATGTATAATTTGGTGCGATGCAATCACAATCCATATACCATGGTAATGTATGTGTAAAAACACAGGACCCGTTGATTAAGCTTATCGAAAACAGTGTTGAATTTTGAAGTCTCCACTGAACAGTCCCAGAATTGTGATAGCATATCAACTGATGACCTCGTTGTGTTTGAACTTGGGAAAGTTCTGGTTTCTTTGATTCTAGAGATATAATCATCTACTTATAGTCAAGTGTTTATGTGTTTGCTATAGTAATAGCAAACTCCTACTTTCCAGTCGTATACACTTAATAAACTGGAATGTATCAATATGATTTTTCCTACTAATCCATGAAAACTGAAAACATTTGATGTCATATTTGAATTGGTTTTCATGATGCCATGTTGAACAAGGCGTTTAAGAACACTACAATTTAAATATTAAAACGTTATCCTCATAAATTCGAAAATAAATGTCATTGCAACTCTCATACAAATTAACACAATTAAATTTACCTTTCATCTGCGATGTTATTTCATTGCTGGGAACGTCCACTCCGTTTATTCCGACAGAGCATTTCCAGACCGTATTATTCAATTGGTCAAGAGTTGATGTGTTTAAAGTTGAACAACATGTATATGTCGGAGAAATACAGCCCCAGTCCATGTACCAAGGTATTTCTGTTGACGAGACGCATGTCCCTTTGTCGAGACCCAGTCCTTCCCAAAACCGTCGGTCCTCGGCTTTTGCCGATAATAAATTGGAAAAGCCGGTAATGATTCTAATATTGCAGGATCTCGTGGCCGGTAATAAAATTATGGTGAAATTTGGAATTCCATAAACTATTTTCAGAAAAGTATCAATGCAAAAGTAAGTTTTTACCGAATTATTAATAACTCCGATAATGTAAAACGTTTTTTCATTGTTTCATTTTTTTAAATGACGTAGTAAGCGTATATACGGTATCCGAAGATTTTTGCTAAGTCGTCATAGCGAATAACATTCTACGTCATCACTAAATGAGTTCATTCCGCAAAGTACAACCGCGTGCGTTTTTGGTTCCCGTTTTATCCGATTAATTTTGGGCCGGCAATGATCAGTCCGGGCCGGCAATGGCTGCATGATTATAGGACCTCCTGGCCGGCAATAAAAAATATTTTTGGGAAGGACTGTCGAGACCAATAATGAAAATATCTTTGTTCCGGTGCCACCACTGCACAGCTGTCGAATGATGACTGCAGGTCAAAGTCATGTCATTGTCAGTTTGAATGAGCGAAAGTTCAGGGGGTTGAGATCCAGTGGCTGTAAATATATAGACAAAGAACAAGTGTATGCCACTTTTTTAATTAATACAAGTAACCTTTCACTAGATAATAATTACAACTTCTGTCACATTCGTATGAATGCTGCATTCTGATTGGATAATTTGTTCGCGTGACCCGTTTTTCATTTTCCGATGAACTCACTTCGTATGCAAATTTAGACATGAATAGTCATGGTGCTACTTTCTGGTCATAAACAAGTTGCCAAAATGACGTAATGTTTTGTGCGAAACTTAATGGCGTTGTTTTTTTATTGGTCAATAGCGAAATGACGTTATATTTTTTTGCGCGAACTTCAACGATATACCCGTTTGACGGAGAAGAAACAGAAACTGAAAATAGATTAATACGCTAAATTAAAAAGGACTTATATGACCCTAACCACGATAAAATTTCAGCTTTAAGATCATTTTGAGGTGTAATTAAAAGAATTGAATAGCATGTTTCTGCATTTCATCGGTGTATGAACTGTCGGGAAAAATACACCTAATTTATGCATAAACGCCGTCATAAACCGATGAAATGCAGAAAAATGCTATTCAATTCTAAAGCAAATACCAATTAGTAATTGCGAAGCCATATTAATACACTCGTTGTTTCAAAGCCTTTGATATGTTTTTCTTACAAATCCGACTATTGCTTCTTATGCATTTAAGGTTTCGTTTCTCTTATCTGTCTATTTAAGCATTGAAGAATTAAAAATTACGTAATCAAATATCTGAAAATAGACAAAGAAACACATGGTTTGTAAGATATATTCGTGAGACAGAAGAATGCTATATGCAAAAAGTCGATACAGCGCTTCGGACTCGAATTGTTTCCCAGATCAATAAGCAGCAATAATGAAACAGTGTCCAGTCTTTTATTTGGACGCTGTCACTTATGTTACATGCAAATATTTTCATTTTTGCCGTTTTCAACACTTATTATCCTGTGGAAACAGGATAATTTTCTCGTGGAGACGATTTAGTAAGTCATGGGAATGACTTAGTAATTCGTGGTAGAAATATCCGGATTAACGAATCTACCGGATCATCGAACCAGTGCCGTTTCAAGAGATAAATATTTACCTTATGACATAAACCTTATGTTTATGTACATTTATATACTTATTTCGCATCAATAATGATATTTTTTGCTACGCAAACATTTATTTAGTTTAAACAATCAAATGTTATTAAACATTGTCAATACAAAAAAGCGTAACCGAATTTTGCTGTATACACTTTCAATGAGGACTGCGTATATCTCGTGTGATACTGCCGCAGTGAAAAGACGTTGCCATGGGTGGCACGCGAGCTGTAAGCTGGTGACGTCACAGAATTACAAATCAAGGGTGTTAAAGGCAAATGAATAGAAAACATAAAGCTGCGGTACTGTTTCAATATCTTTATACAACAGAATGTTGGTACTGTTTCAATATCTTTATACAACAGAATGTTGAAATGATTAAAATAGTGACACGTTATGTTTGATGCGTTTTAATGGATTGCTTAAATAATTCTAGCACAACTTTTCACGCATAACAAGTTCACTTGATTTTTCAACGCAAAACATCATTTTTTATTTGGGTAAACATGCAAAACTGTGACAGCAAACTGTTTAATTTTCTGAATCAGCAGGTCATTTTAAGTGATTAACAATTGGTCGCGTGTTCAGCTCATTAAAGACACTAAAGAAAATCAAACATCTAACCAAGTGTGTCATTTAAGATGCATTGTGTAATGCCGACATCAATTTATCACGTCTAAACACAATAATATGTCATGCCTCGGTGATCGCGCTTTTGTTTAAACGACGGGATGGCGATTAAGCCTAAACCAACAATACTTCACGCCTCGGGGATTGCGCTTTTGTTTATACGGCGGGTGGGCGATGAAGCCTCACGTTTGAAAGCATCCGGATTAACGAGACATAATTGCAGCTAAATACACAGATCGATGTCGCGAAATCTACGTCCTGATCCGGAACGCGATATTCCGGACTTAAACTGTATAATAAATCCGTTCCCCTTGACTTTCGTCCGGATCGCGATATTTCCGGAACGGGAGATCACTTTAACTAATTCGTGTTCGTGACACAATCAGCAATTCAGAATACACGAATTAAAACGCGAATAAGTTCGATTCAACTTATAGACAATTATGAGATCGTCCGTGGTATCACTCATTATTAAAAATCGACTTTATAACTCGTTTGCAAGAGTAAGTTATCGAGTGAGAGAACGAGACACTGGGTGACTTAACGACATAAATAAAACAATTACATGTCCATCTGTTCCACAGTACTTGTTTTTATGTTGACGTCCTGACCTGACAAAGGTATGGTTTTATTTGTTTTGTGCAAGAAAAGGCGGCACAATGGTTGAACTGAAAATGTCATTTATTATTGTAAATGACGAATACTTTAACTGAATATGTACAAAACAAAGTAGGGATCGAAAATGCGCCAACTTTGGTACTGACTAGTTCCAAGACAGTAGACGAATGACCAGACATAGAAATAAAAGAAAACGAACATGTAATGGCAAGGAAACAAATATATAACATGAGTGAAATACAATAATTGTTCATTCCCCGAAATATTAAGACAACATGTTAAAGATTTTCGCTAATTATGGTATATTTGTATATTAAATGGGACTAGGGATGGGTGGGATTACAATTTGGCGTATAAACTGATAATTTATGCTAATAAGTCAATAATTTCTAACGTGGTAAGAATCAGAAATGAATGATAAGGTTACTTACAACTGATAATTTTTGGTGAAAGAAAATCTGCCGGACTAAACATAAAAATATTTATTACCAACGTCAATAATTTAAAATTTATGTTGACATCCTGACCTGACAAAGGTATGGTTTTATTTGTTTTGTGCAAGAAAAGGCAACACACTGGTTGAACTGAAAATGTCATTTATCATTGTAAATGACGAATACTTCAACTGAATATGTACACAACAAAGTTGGGGATCGAAAATGCGCCAAAATTGTGAAACAAGCCCCCAACCCAATACCTGTGTCAGGACAAAGGCAAAGGCACGATGTGAAGGGAATGACACAAAAGAACAAAACCCAAAATGAGTTGTACCGTGCGGCAGAAGAAACGTTAATAAATGTAAATATACACAAGGTAGGTTAATGTACACCTAGTTAACACAATGTGTGAAACTGAATTTGAAAACATGAACAACGTATGAAAACACATTTGTACAACATAAGAAATTACCCCACCTGGCCCACAACCCGGTGAGGCATAGATGTACCAAGTTTATGTTGATTTAGGGTAGGGAAGTTACACAGAAACTATTAATATATCATGAACTTGATTTACAGGAATAACCCATTTTAAGTAAGAGCTGTAAATGTTCATATTAGACAGTCTATATACTTAATAAGCAGGGCTGCCTGGGCCCACAACCCGGTGAGGCCTGATAAATTGTAGTTAATTTGCGTATAAAGCTGCTTATGCACTGGTAGTAAAAACATAATATGACAAAGGAATAAAAGAAAAAAAACAATCAAAAAGAAACATGTAACCTATGTACAGTAAAGGTCAACCTAGGCTCACAACCCGGTGACGCTTGTAATACGAATTGTTAAACAAATATCGATCCAAACTCTGAGGCCACAACCGCAGAATGTGAGATCCTTAAACGCATATATGTTGACGAAGAAGTTTTCTGAGGCCCACAACCCCAAAATTCCACGTGATGCTGTAAGCTTTGTGATCCGCGGCCGAACAACTGAGATCACAATTTAAGCGTTGGGATGCGTATATATTTCTTGAATACATCAGAGCGCCATCGACCGATCAGTTGGATTTGGGCTTCAGGAACTCCGAACGAAGCCGCTGTAGTGGCTGCACCGATACGGAAGCTGTGTGCCTTGTAGAGTTTGGTATCGCAACCAGTATAAATCAGAGATCGCTGTAAGTTTTCTGAAAAGAATGATCTGGAGATTGCCGACCCATCCATGGAGCAGAAAAGGGATCTGTGAGCCACGTATGTCAAGAAATGCTTTGACGGCGGCAACGGGACACATCAGAATTATCTGGTGTTGCGGAGACGGATAGCACCACTGATTTGTCACTACTGTGCTGATAGTTGGAGAGTAACAACTCAATCGAGGCTGGCGAATGCCCTGTTGGATGAATAAATTTGGCACAGGAATATGTCAAAACTGCGGGCTTAGATCCTCCAGGCATTTCTCCGACGCGCATGGGAACATTTCTTTCATAGTGATGTAAATGGAAGCCCACGATTGATCGGCTGGCCATGAAACGGCGAAATACCGATCCCGCAGATATCCACCGAAACCAATGTTGCTTTTCTAGTATACAGGTCTAGAGCCGTAGAACTTTGCCATATGTCAGGAAGCATAACATATATGCCATTGAAGTCATTGGTGAAGACACTCCAGGCTTGCAGGTCAGCCCGAGCTTCAACGGTGATACGGACTTATGATGCGGCTTTCGTAAACCGATGGTAAGGTCTATCAAACCCTCCGCAAAAATGCCCGGTCATTGGACACAACAGCGCATGCAAAATTTAAAATGCCAATGAGACTTTGTAATTCCAGGAGTGTAGATTTCTTTCTCAATGTCATATGGTTAAGCTTTACTTTGATTTTATCGAGTTTGTGCTGTGGAAGACGTTAAACCATTTGAATAGAGTCAAGCTCTATACCAAAAAATGACATGGTAGTGGTTGGCAACATAGGTTTCTCAGACTTGATTGGAACGCCCATGATGTTAGCGAGTGCTAATCAATTCTGCAAGTCAGGTAAGCACTTGTGATAATTCGGCGGATATACAAAGAGAAAATCACCCAGTATATGTTTACAACCCGCGCAACGTTAAGTTTGACTTGCGAAATCCATTGAAGCGCGGATGAGAACATTTCAAAAAGACAACAAGAGTGACTCAGACCCATCGGATGTGTTCTATCATAGTAAAATTGGCCTTGAAAAGTAAAACCTAGTAAGTGTTGTGATTGGCGGGCTATGGCTATCAACCTCAAAGCCTGCTCAATGTCAGTTTTGCCATAAAGGAATCACGTCCAAATTTAAGAATAAGTGCCTCGGCGTCATCGATATTTTGGTACTTCACAGTGCACAAGTCGAGTGGGACTACATCATTAATGGCATTGCCTTCTGGGTACGACAAGTGATGGATGAACCGAAACTCTCCCGGGGTCTTCTCGGGAACCACACAAACGGGAGAAATATGTAAATTTGAGAAAGGTTTCTCTTGAAATGAAATCGCAGTGCGTCCGACTGCAAGTTCATTATTAATAGCCGACAAAACATGTGTCGGGTGTTGAGGAGCAGAAAGAAGACTACTAACTGGTGTAGAAGATGGAGTACAAAGAAAAGGTATAGTGAATCCAAAAGTAAAACCCGACAGTAAATAACTAGAAATGTCGTCATCATATGCTTTCTGCCTTAAATGTAATCTATCAACCTTAACAGGTGTTAATACATCAATGTGACTATGTGATGATGTTGGGAGCTGAGATGGTCCATTGTTGTTGTATTGGCCGTGGAGTTGTGGGAACATTCGGTCGCCCTCTGTTTGATTTGGTAGATGGTGGACCTGCAGCCATCTGAGATCTTGATTGTTGCTTAGGACAAACTCGTTGAGGGTGTCCTCCCCTTAAATGTTTGCATACGTGCAAGTATTTGCAGTTTTGTCGGAAGCATGACAAATGGTTGTAGAGGTTGCATGGTCTGTCAATTTGTTGCACCCGAAAGGACTGGTTGGTAGGTTGCTGTCGAAAACGGTAGCTTATACCTTCTGCAAGTGCTTTATTGTAGAGTTCATTGATAGGTGAATCCCAACGAACGGTGAACAGATGGGGCATTTGATTTTGCGAAACATCATATGGGAGTGCTGAATAAACTCCCGCCTGCTTAGCTACATGCTGGATGGTAGCGGAGTACTTCATTAGAGCTGGTGCAGATGTTGGTTGTCTCTCTGTGTAGATGGCGACGAATATCGTCCAAGTTTTATGCAAAGACTCGATGTTCTTGATATCTTCCGCCTCAGACTTGTGTAATGCTATGGACCCGTCTGGGTTGTACTTCATACTTAGAGCCCCCAATTCCTTAGAATGTATTTGGGAAACTAACGTAAGAAATTGATCTGCCCAAATTTGAAATAATAATTTCTAATGTCCTAGAATATCTAAAAATAACTATATCCAGTGAACCCCCTAGAATATCTCAAAATAACTATACCAAGTGAAGCTCCTAAATATGAAATCAAAAGTATGTATCATTAAACTTGAAAATGTATTTTATATATAAATTGTATTAGAATGAATCCGTATAAGTCTGTTCAGTCACTTAAACGTTGAAAAGCGTATTGAAACAAGCAATCTTCTTTACCCAAAAAGGAATAAATCAGTGTTCCGTTAGAAAGATAACGACACTAGCAATCCCTTTCGGCAGTTACAGAGTCGGTTGGCTGGTGGCACATGAATCACAGCTCCCCGAATGTTATGAAAAAGTTTTGGCATCTCTGACTGGTTCAGATGTCCACCATCCCTGAAGATCGGTGAATCTGGGTTTGTTAGATGCCGCAGTTTCCAGAATGTCAAACTTTGATGTTGTTGGCAGACCTCCCTTAATCGCGTATTGAAAACGGTTACACGTTTATTGTAATTGCTCACAGGAACAGAACGTGAAGAGGTTCGTGGCATGAGTTGAGGAATGGTGATCCCTCGTAGATGAAATCTGGACAACCAGAGTGTAGCTAGAGACAAGATATGGGCCAGTAAATGTTCAACAATGTCCTCATCTTCATCGAACTGATGGATGTCGTTACTTCCACACATGAAAATAACATGTTGTGGCTGGTGCAGCCAGAGTTTTCGTTGAAATGAACGAACTGTGAATGAAGAATCCAAGCGAGCACCACTAAGCCCAAAGTGGACCGATTGTACGCTTAACTGTTTGATGCGAAACCGTATGATACGATTCGTATCCGACGGTTTACGATTCGTATCATACCGTATCACACGGTTTACACATAGTAATTCTATTTTAAATTGAATAATACATTGCATAATACCCGACATAAACCGTCTGATACGATTCGTATCGTACGGTTTCGGATCAGACGGTTTAACGAACGAACCGGTCCAAAAGTCTTAAAAGCGTATCATACGGTTTATAAACCGTCTGATACGGTTCTAGATAAACCGTATGATACGATTCAGACTTTTGAACCGGTCCGTACACCATAGAAATGCATTTGAGATATTGTTCTACTGATGCATACTATCGATAAATGAAATTTCATGTTGTTAAGTGTTCGTTGATTTTATTTTTTTTTTGTAAGGGTGAGTTCAATTCCCACAGGAAGCGTGTATCGAAATATATATATTTTTTTATTTATTTTTAAAGATTGCGTGAGATTGTTAATATATATATATACAATGTATACATTCCACGCACATTTAAACGGACATACATGATATTGCAAGCATATATATATATATATGCTTGCAATATCATTTATGTCCGTTTAAATGTGCGTGGAAGGGGGGTGTATTTCATATCTAGCTCGTGACTGTTTCTTTAAATATGATATTTCCAAATAAATTGACGCAAATGATCATCACATGAAGACGACGTGTCGCTTGCAAAACCATGTAGCTCGCTTCACAGTTACGGTCACTGATGTAAGTTGAAGTTTTCAAATATTTTTTATGAAAAAAGTTTGAGTACATTTTACTGTCTGAACCATAACGTTGTCTGTCATTTAGGGAATTTATAATAACTAGGCACTCAAAATAATGTTATCAAGACAACATGTCAATTGCGTGCATAAATAACGCCAGTCACTTAAAGGTCGAGAGCACCGGGGAGATTTGTTTATGTGTGCATACTCTTCATACAATTTTAGTAAATTTAAAAATATATGTCCAGCCATTAATGTTTTGGTGCATAACTTGATTTTTGAAGTAATTGGCTCAAACGATCATCATATCAAGAATATAAACACATTTTCGTGGTGGAAATACCATGTGTTGTTTGTCAATGTATTGCATTTTGTCCATTTCATTCGTTGTTCTTGTTATTAAGCCAATTATCAGATGATCGGTAATTTGTAAGATCAAACAATGAGTTAAAACTAATTGTTGAGTTCATTTTAAAGCGGGACTGTACGATTTTGTCAAATATTTATGATTTTTTATTAAATGTGTTAAAAATTAGTATACATATATTTCAATATAAATTAAAATAAAAGTTAAGAAGAACATGTGTCGAAAAATGCGAAATAAACCAGATATTTAAATCTGAAAGCTTAAATGGCTGGAAGCCAAATAAGCCAGCATATCTATAATACATGTACAATGTGAATCTAAATTTAGTTTTAGTGCAGATTCGTTCATACGACACAAAGACACAGTTTTGTTTCCTTACAAATACGAGTAAAAGTGTCGGCATCGGGTTTAACCAGCGCTAACTTGTCTTTGCTGCATTTTATGAAATTCGTCTTCAAAGTATAATTTTTATTGCCTATTTTGAGTCATCGTAACATAATTTAATCAATATATTAAAATTTAACTCATGTAAAAATCGTACAGTCCCGCTTTAATACAAACATGCATATTTCCACTCTCCACACATATATATCTTCTAGTCTTCTAGTACCAATCTTTGTTATAAAACTCTTAGATACAATGACTCCATGAAAAAGAACATGTCGACACACGGTTCATATGTCATTCCATCTACAACAATCGTCATTTGGTAAATATGGATTTCATAAGGCCCAAAAATGTTGTTTTTTCCCACTAACATCGCAAAACAAAATAGGGAATGATACGAAGGTCAAATATAAGAAATCCAAGACTTACACTTCGTATATAATGTATGGATAATTAAAATAGGTTAGGTTTTATGACATTGGTTGTAAGTTTAAGTGTCATGCTAAACAACATGGTCAATGCCTCAATAACATGTAATGGTTTAATTAAATGTTTGATACAATCTAATGGCAGAAGTCGCAAGCTTATAAATATTAAGTGGCGTTCTCATAAATCCAAGTTCTTCAAATGTTAATGTCATACCAAATAGTCAAGGTTGCACAATAATCGTTTGTAAAAGCATACATGCCCCAAAAACTACCACAATTTAAAACAAGAAGAGGATTAGTTGCCTGAACGCATTTACCCAAATTCAATACCATGAAACTAATTTGGATGTACAGTGTCAAATGTCCTGATGGTGTTTCATGACAAACGAAAATGTTCTTCACACAACTCTGCTGGGATACATGAACTGAACATTCCGTTATTTTATTAATTTTTCCATAGCAAAACATGTTGCCATCTACATGCAGTCTCAACAACATAACAAAAAGACTACACCTCGCCAACATGCTGTGTTCATCGTACCACCTAAACATATTAAAATATGGCATATTGATTGTAAGGGCGTGTTGATATACAATTTGATATCAAGCCTCACAGAATCTTTCCGTCCTGACAATATTGTGAAGGGTATTTCGTTATTCCTTTTTTTCTCTTTGTCTCGTTAAATTCAACAATTACGGTTCGATCATACAACTATTCTTACAAATCGCTTCCCTACATGGCATATAATTCACAAGAGCTGTGCAAGTATATTAAATTCAGTAATATATGTTTACCTGATCAATCGATAATCAGATAAGTTTATCATAGACAATTCATTTGTGCGAAGTCGTAAAGCTTGAAGAGGCTTGACAATTTGGTTACTACCCAAGTGCGCAGCAAGGATCTACCATGCATTTTGTGTTTTGAACAAAAACATTGTTGTGTCGCTTTTTTAGTATTAACCGATCTGTTTTTTTTCGCTATAATGTAATAAACTGTTACAGGAAAAAGAGCACGACGAAATTTAGGTAATAAAGTCGGGTGGGGACAGTGTTCTAGTGGTAGGATGCTGGTCTAGGGATCGAGAGGTCCCTGGTTCGAGTCCCACTCGGGGCACTGGATTTTTCTGGGCAAAAAAAAAACGCTCGCTTGCTCCTCTCCACTCTGTACAATTGGGTATCTGTGAGGGAAATAAGTCAATGTGCTGCCTGGTGCGCCATATGTAAACGGACGACTAATACGGTTAATGTCGAAGTCGGCTGAAGATGCATATCGAAGCAGACTATAAACCGCAACTTTAACTTTAACTTTATTTATGCATTAATTTAATAACTTTTTTTTTTGGCGATAACGGACAGCTTGTTCTTTATCAACACTTTTACGGAATAGAAAATAACTATTATTGTTTACCGATCGCCTATAAGGTTCATAAGTCAAAGGTTCTAAGTAGTCAAAAAGTGATACTATGTGGCAATGAGCTTATTAAAAAAAATACAATGTATCCTTATTATTGTCCTGAAAACAATACAACACAAATAATGTCCACTTATCTCTTGTTAATAATGTTTCCCATAAATTGCATGTAGATGTTATTGTGCGGCGCTTGTCATAAATGTATTTGGCATTTAATTACAATAGCTTACGCGCTAACAACGAATCTATAAAAAAAATAAACAAAAAGCGATAATATACGACTGCAATAACGCACTATTTACAGAATAAAATGAGATAAAAACGCATATTTTGATACATCCTTTAAGCATGTTGCACACACATAGACATCCATATGTGAAAGAATATAATTGAAATATATCTCTCAATTCTTGGCGGATAATGTGATCCAACAGATTCATCATCCTTGTTCGTGACAAAACAAACACTCGGGCTTAAACAATCGCTTTGGACTTGTTATGCATCACACTAGTATGTATTTGTCGATAAATAACGCTCAATGGAAAATTGTTGAAAAAAAAACAGCTAGTACACTTGAGTAATGTAATGCAACAACTTTTACATAGTCATTTGTTTAACAATTGCTATGAGGCAGTAATGATTTATTGCCGCTTTGCGCGAGACTGTATCAAATGAAATGTATTTTTTTTCCTATAAAGACCTCTGTAAAGAATTATTGAGTAATATGATTGTCATAAATATGTTTTTTGTTCAGCTAAAAATAAGGAACACATTGACTAGCTGAATCGCCATTTAATCATAAATCTAAACTGCAATTAAATGAAACACCGAAGACGGAAGTCCTGCTTCCGGTATGAAATTATTTCTTAAGCCTGAACAGTTTTATTTTCCCTCATTGTACACGTATTTTGTGTTGTCAAAACGTATAATAGAAACGTCGGATACAAAAACAAAAGTATTCAGTACTGGAAATGCTTTTATTATTTAAATTAATCAGTTTTGTCTTGTGTTTTTATGGAACCAATCGATTGTTCGGTAAGTTTAATGCATATATTATGCATACTTGATTGTTGCAATACTGACAGACGCTTGAACGTAACATTGTTAAAAAACCCTGTTTGGTTAAGTTTTAATTTGGTAAAAATAGAGTGATCAACGTTGACTCCTTCGTTAATATTCCCCTTTTATTTAATAAAGGTAGTACACTATTGAACGATATACAAAGAAAATCAACTCTTTTGAATGAAACTTTGGTAGGAAAAAAAATCCATTTGTATACTATATATTTACAATGCATTGCATNTTTTGTTTACATGCATGGAAAAAACACACCAATTAAACACTTTATACGTTGCTTATGTTCGTTTAATGGGTATTGGGGCTTGTTTGCTGTTTTGTTGGTTCTTAAAAACGAGCATATTATAACATGTAATTTCAGTCTCGACCTGCGATGTGTCACTCACAACAGATCAGAATCTTGTCGAACTTGGCTCAACTGTGACAATGTCCTGTACTATATGTAGTAGTAATGAACCGATAAAAATACACCTCAATGATACAATCATTGCACGCTATTGGCATATATCAGGAGCAATTGTCTTTAACCGAACAAGTTCACAAATAATTCTAACTGTTGAAACAAACGGGAGAATAGCACTTGTGTTAACCGTGCTTAATTTTACGGAGAACATGGCTGGCACGTATTCATGTGCAAGTGACACTTCTTCGATTCGTTCGTCCGTCGTCATTTCATCCAAAGGTATGTACGTTATTCGCATACAAACATGTCGCCAAGCTTTATTTAATCGTTAAAAAAGTGACCATTCTATTAATAATGTATTGAACGAAATACTGCATGAACGCTCTGGTATCCGTATGCAAGTACTTTCTTTTTAAGTTCCTGTAGAGTCGGTTCACTTCAGTCCAAATATGAAGATATTGTCGGTCTTAGAAAATGCGACAACATTCAGTTTACGGTGTTCTTCCTCCATCGGGCGACCTACGCCTGTTATACGCTGGTACTTAGACAATCACTCTACTGATAACTTCATTGATGACAAAGATATAACATCTTACTCAACAAACAGTACCTCTGGTGACACGACTATCAGCCAATGCATCCTTACACCGACACGATATTATCATGGGCAGAGGATATACTGCAATGCAACGAATGGTTATAGGCAGATAATGGCACAGTTTACGCCTGTGATAAACATATTACGTAAGCCAAATAATTCTATTGCTTAAGAAACAAATATTGTGAACAGTTCTCTAATTGACGACTCCATTTATGAATTATGTTTTATTCATTTCTTACTGTTCAGTTGCACAATGCAACACAGCAAATACATGGTTTGGTATTTAAAAAAGTTTATCATTTTATAATTAAGAAGTCGCTTAATCATCAATGATGTTTATATATATACATTTATTGTAAATGCTATTTTATAATTGTTTTGATGCCGTACGTATCAACACAATTCTTTTCGTTAAAGGTTTCCCTACTAAACCAATGGTGCTCCTAAACGGACAGCCAATATCGGAAAACGTTTCAGTAATACGTAATCAGACCGTGAATCTAACATGCATAAGTGACGGTAATCCTTTACCAGAAATGTCATGGGTGTTTCCTGGATCTGCGTCGGTGAACAGCACTAATATTACACTACCGGATATTCAAACAAACCAAAGGGGCGTGTATACATGTACAGGGCAAAGTGTTCTATCGCCTTCCGAAGGAAAAACGATCAATTCTATGACCAGCATCAACACAACAATTGATGTTTTATGTACGCCTATAATAATAAATAATAATAATTAATAATAATAATAATAATAATAATAATACTAGTAGTAATAATAATAATTATAATAATAATAATAATAATAATAATAATAATAATAATAATAATAATAATAATAATATTAATAATAATAATAATAATGTATCGTTGTTGTTATCGTTGTTGTTGTTGAAGTAATAGAATAAGTAGTAGTAGTAGAAGTAGTTGTAAAAGTAGTTCTACTTGTAGCAGTAGAAGAAAAGTAGTAAAAGTTGTAAGAGTAATAGCAAACATGTATATTGTAGAAGTAGAAGTTGTGGTAGTTGATTTCACTTCCGGAGATTTTCCTGCGTTAAGACTTCGCATCCTCCACCTCTGTCTTAAGAACGGAAAAACTTTCGTCGTCCGCTTTTGGTCTGGAATCGTTTTGAAGGAGACGTAAGTCTGGTTTAAGCGGGTAGTTGTAGAGATCACTGCAGTATTCAGTCAACCTGTTTAGGACTTCGTTAGGAGATTCCCGTCAGCGTCTGCTATAACACTGGCCTTGGGCTGACTGGTCTTCATGAGGGTCTTGAGGTAGCTGTAGGCCTTCTTACTGCTGCCTGTGGTCATCTCGTTGTCGATGTTGATACATTGCTCCTCAATCCATTCCTTCTTGGCCTCTTCCATCTTCTTCATCACCTCCCTGTTCGCTTTCTGTTTAATTGCCCTAGAATCCTACTTCCCATGCCTCAGTTCTCTTCTTTTGTCAGCTAGGTGCATGATTTCGGTCGTCACCCATGGCTAGTTATTCCTTGTCTCGCTCGCAAGCACTTATTTGGCCGATGACAGTAGGCAATCACTGATGTTATTGAGTATGGTGTCGATGGCATTGTCCTAGATGTTCCGGTCTGCAAACGTATTTGTGCTTCAAATACCTATGCTATCACTGGATCCTTCAATTTCTCCAAGTCAAATCTAACGCGAATAGTGGTATTAAAAGGTTTAATGTCTAATACAATTATAGAAGCAAAATAGTTGAATAAAAAGGTTTGCCTTGCCCGGGTTTTGAACCATGGGTTTTTAGGGGCAACATTTAAAGCTCTACCTCTACAACACCATGGCTTTTGGACAAATATGTCGTGTACATGGTCTGCCATGCTGTTTTGTCTTCAATATTTGACACGTCTGCATTTAGTAATTTAAAGCGATATTAACGAAATATTCGTAATTTTTTGCAAATACTCGTAAAACGTTTGTAGGTAAGGTTATGTACCAAACCAAGCGATTTTATACAAAGTTTAGTACAGGTATACATTTTTAAAAGTAATTCAAATACACTATACATAAAAGGCAATTTGAGCAAAGGTCACTATACGAACAGTTATGTGCCATTATATTGAAACACAATATTAAGTTTCTGATAAGAAGTTGTTATGTTCGTGAGCCATGGGACTGTTTCAGATATTCAATAAAAACAAAATTGTTTATTGATCATGACAGCAAATATCCTGTTAAGTTTGTTGGTTGAAGGAAAATGTTGACATCCACAGAAGACAACCTTTAAGCGACGCTGAATGCCCCGAATCGCTCTGATTTGAACATTTGATCAAATCAAAATTCAACGACATAAAGAAAAAATACCAGATGAATTTATTACAGCTCGAATGATTCAATCCTAGTGTGTTGCTGTGTTATTGGAATCATCCAAACAGCGTTGAAATGAGAAGAAAGTCTTTAGAGCTTATATTATTTTGCAGTTTACCTCACTTCCGTGACACTACTGCCACACACCGCCGTCTCATACCCAGTTTACCATCAGCAATCAACGTACACGTGCATGACATCGTCAAGTAGACCTGCTGCAACTATTCACTGGTTTGTAGCAGGCCGGAACATTACTGACATGGCTAGCTATATGTACATTTCTGATATGGCATCCAGCTTTCTGAAGTATACGCCAACAGCGTACAACGGCGATAATCTAACATGTACAGCCTGCTACGTGTTCAAATCAACGAACATAACATTGCAAAGAGGAACAAGTATGATAATTCAACGTACGTATTTACCTCACAAATGATAATGTAATTGAATTGAAACAGGGCTAAACCCGCTTCATGCAAACAATACACTGTTCAAAGGTCATTTACAATTGGGAATTGCTAAAAGTGACGATATTCTACTTGTTTAGAGATGTCCGTAGAAAATTGTGTACACTTACAGGAACAATCTTGTCACTTTGAAAAAGTGTAATTGATGCAGAGTCCTAACTCAAGTTGCAAAAGACTGTATTGTTGAATCTTCCATATGTTTTGAAATACGCCAGCATTTTAAATATTAGCGGTTTTTGTTTGTACAATTAATGTTCTGCCTCTCCATAATTTAATCAATTTTGTTTAAAACGTTTAATGTTTACGGAAAGTTAAGCGTAATTTTATAATGTGGATACACAGAATGGTTTTAAAACGTTAATTACAATATTGAGTTAAATTAAACCTCTTTCTGAATATGTATTATTAATGTATCCTTATAACTTCTCGAATGAGGTAAATAATCCTGTTGTTTAAT
This sequence comes from Dreissena rostriformis, assembly GCA_007657795.1. NCBI lineage: Eukaryota > Metazoa > Mollusca > Bivalvia > Myida > Dreissenidae > Dreissena > Dreissena rostriformis. The sequence goes on from VMBQ01003708.1 coordinate 114,665, forward strand.
GTATGTTCCTTTGAATCACAGTATGTCAAGAAAATAGTTATATTTTATTTTCTCCAAATGGCCATGAAATACACATGACCGCTATGCATATGACCTTGTGTTTTTTTTTACAGCGGCGACTTTGATCGCCTATTTCTAATACAGAAGATATTTCCACTCTAATTGTTTGATCTGAAACTTCAGTAAATTAAACCGGAACTCTTCTTTACTACTTATTGTCATACGTAACCATTTCAGACCCAGTATCGACGCCTTCAATTACAATTAACAGCACAGTCATAACTGGAACTGCAACTGTCTATAAAGACATCCCCGTGGAGTTGCAGTGTTCGGCATCGGGATATCCGTTTCCAACTTATCGCTGGTTCTATCCAGGAGGACATTCTGTCGGAAACGCTGTTATTTTAAAGTTCAACCACACTTTCGGAAATGAGAACATTTCTTGTGAGGCTATAAACACGTATTATGCACTTAATGGAACATTAACTTCCTACTCAACAAGGTCGGTCAGTGCCATCAAAATAAAGCTTATAAGTAAGTAGTATGCAATAAAATATTTGGCGTATTAGTATGCCGTAATCTAAAGCTCACATTTTTATTCTGCACATCTCAGTATGTCGAATTAGAAATGGCGATGTGTGTTTAACATCCATTTATTTTGCAAAGCGAGACCAGATGTTCCCAAATACTTCTGTATCCCATCGGTCACGGAGTCATCGATGAGTCTTCGATGGGAACCGGGTTTTGATGGAGGAGACGAACAGCACTTTGTAATTAGGTTTCGGAAGATTCTAGCTACAGAATGGACTGATATTCGTGTGCCCTTCATGAATACATACATATTAAAAGAATTGGAACAAGGAACGGGTTATAAGCTCAAGTTGATTGCAAGTAACGTTGTTGGTTCATCGGCAGAGACGGATACAATTACGTCTAGTACACTTAATGCGAACACAACAGGTATTCTTAAAACGTATTTCAAATTGACTGTATTATCCATTTGATAACAAAAACTGTTGATTGGTTATAATGACTTTAATAAACATCTTTATTATAACGAAAATTAGATACACATGAAGATGTAATCCAAGCGGAACAACGTTGCAATTCAAGCACTACAGCATTACTAGGCGGTGTAACACTGGCTGGTGTCATTGGTGGAGGAATTATCGCACTCCTTTTGGAGAGACTTATTTGGAAACTGCGTAAGAGACCGTTGAGGGCAGGAAGTAAGTATATAATCATTAATGAATGACAATTAAAGTATAATGAACTCCTGAGTTTACATTGAACGAAGCTCGTGTAGTTTGGATAGTTATTACAATTTAGAAAGTGCAAGCATTCAACCTTGATTAACTACACACATTTTTCAAGTAATCAACTTAGTTATAAATTCTAGTCTTTATGGTGCTGCAGCAGTTCGAATCAATCAAAACGGTTTCCTTTCAAAATATCATGGTTTAGCTAAGCTTAAATCGCCGCATAAGTATTACAAATGCATAATTTATTATTAATTGTGCAAAATATCGTTTACTTGAAGTCAATTTACGAGTGTGTGTGTGTGTTTTAATTTGATGTATACTATTATAAATGCACGCTCTGTCTCTGTGTGAGATTGAGCGTAGATAGCTGTCTTCAGAAATTATTTCAACCATTACATAGTGCATATACATTTTTAAACCTATGGTTTGTAACATGAACTTAGATTTGCTGATAAAAGTTTTATAACACATGTATTTATATACACGAATAGTATAAACATACAAACGTATTATATGGGTCTTTATGTTATTTCAGATCAGTGCAGTTCAACTGGACCTTACGACAACATACAGATACATAGGTTATATCGACATTTGTAGATCGGTCGTTGTTTCTCGCTTAATACAAAGTTTATGTAACTATTTGACACACCCATCTCTAAATGAAAACAGACATGACTTATAATTGCATTCTATATAAATATCAAACGTAAATCTTTGTGCGTAATATACTAACAAGTGCAGTCATGAGTTTCCAAGACTTTCAAACGCTAGAAATGATATTAACGATTATTTGTAGGGAAAACTGAATAAATATCATGGTGTTTAAATGATTCTATATGGTTTATATATTTCAGTCTGAACCTAACAGCGTCTATGCCATCGGATCGGAACTATGAACGTTTCGTTGTTGGTACTAACATTTTTCAAAATTGATACCGTTAAATGTCGATTTGCATCGGTTAATCATAGTTTACGTACATTAAGTTTTCATAGACTTCACATTAAACACTAAATAAACTTACAGATTCTGGACAAGAATTCCAGTACGAAAGTCTTTTCGATGTCCCTAACGTCAAAGAATACCTTGGTGTTGCCGTGTCTACCACAGCTGCACTAACGCAACCAAACCGGAACAACTGTTCATCAGAAACTGAACAAACGACCGCCGACACAAGCGACATAACGTATACGAATATGATATGATCTGAAATGTTTAGAGACAAATGCCAAATTTTCGTGTAAATGTACATCAACCACTTTAAACACATTTCCCGTGTCAATTATGTTGAATACGCTGTAAACTTTATCTTATTTAAAGTAAGGCATCAGCGTTATGCAATTTTGTATAAGCAAAGAAACTTATTAAATTCATTTACTGGTCTTTTTATGAATGGAGTTATATATGTTTATTATTTCTATAACTGCTTTAGGTATGTTATTAAACTTTGCAATATGAACGGTCAAAATTATAATGTGAGTAAATATATGTATGAGTATTCAAATGGGATAAATAACATGTATACATGGTCTGTTTTCATAACTTTGGTATCCTTGTTATTAAGAAAGGCCTCTAGCCTATACTTTTATCAACTTCCGATTACATTCTTCATTGTCATATGCTGTAGTACCTCAATAAATTATGACTGTATTGTGTCACCTTTGAAGACGTGAGGTATTGTGCTTTGCATATCTTTTTTGGTCGATCAATCGGTCCTTTGGTCGGTGTGACCATGTTGTTTCTGCACGTTATATAACGAACGCTTTGACCATTGAATCATTAAGAAGTTATACGAAAATCAGAAAACTAATGATTTTTAATAGATCAAAAGGTCGACGCTGTATACATCATCGTTACATGTATATACTCATTTAACACAAATATGACTGTCAAGGCTATGTTTGAAGTATGAAATAAACATGATGTCATATGTCGAAAACAGATCATCAGTGTCGAATAACATTACGACTGTGTAGGTTCAATCGCATGTAAGTATTGTCGTTAAATGCAATAAGCATTGATGTATTTATAAAGCAAGTTCCGAACAAAGGGACGCTTCGAATGTCTGTTAATAACCGATAAATAGCTTGCATTTCATTTAAATGATGTAGGTTATTTTAATGTGATATGATATTATCATGACATTTAGTGTGTTACTGGTGATATAATGATTTGTAAGTATTACGGTGTGTTGTGCGTTTACAGTGTTAAGCTGATTTTTTTTATAATGATATGCTGTGCGGTTATAATGTTTTGCTTTTTAATATTTATATATATAATCTGGTGTGTTAATAACATGATGTGTCATGATCAGAATATGCCGCGTGTTTGTTATGGTATGATATGCGTGTATGATGATATGTTGTTGGTAAAGCTATGATCGAATGCGCAGCAAACATATCATTGGAACTCCTGATTGTATATAAATGGAATATACATAAGCAGGGGGGTATGCGTATAGGGGAGCTTACCGGGTTAAAGTGAGGTAAGTTGGAACTTAACTTCCAAAATGGCAAACAGCTCTTTCATATGTGAAAGAGATTGACACAAAATACCTACCCATCTTTAATAAAGTTTATATGTGTACTTCAATATTAAAGTTTTATAGCATTTCATGTGGTGCAATATAAGTGTTTTCTTAATCATTTTACTCTAGAATTATAAAAATGCTGTGCAAAAAACCTGCCGACCAACTGAATCAATTCACTTTTTTTTTAAAGAAGATGGGTTGTGGTGCGGCTGATGTACGTGATAAAAGAATGTTTATCAGCCCTTTCAGTAATATTTTAATTCATTAAATGTATTTTATAACGTGTCGACCTTATTCTGATATGAAATTTTCTTAAACCATTCTTGTACTGTCGTTTCAGATGATGAAGGTTAAAGGGCGAAAATAAGTGCATCTTTCGTTGCAGTAAATGTAATAAGGAATTTGAAATTAGCAGAGGACCGAGATACCATGCCCCATTCATGGACCACATAAGTTTAAATAAAAATATGCAAGAAAGAGTCCTTCAACAGAGCCGGACTAAAACAGCAAATAAAACAAACGAACCAAACAAAAAAATCTACAGCTGATGTATTTAGTGTTTTTATTTTATTTATTGTTTCTAAATAGACAAGTCTGACATATAATTGCTATGAGTGCTATTTAAATACACGTTTTGTTCCGTATATGTCATGATGCTAGTTTCTCACGTTTTTTTTTTAATGAAAATAAACCATTATCTGTGTTACGACTTTGCTTCCTACGATGTCTCTGCTTACATTTTAAATTGTATTCAGCACTTGCATACATGAAAAAAAGTATATATGACATATACATGTAGGATACCCAAGTGTTCCAGTGATGATCAATAAATATCAAGAACCTAACACAATTGCTGTGATTGAAAACGAAACGATTGCGCTCAACTGTTCCAGCACGGGAAATCCTCGACTGATAGTTTCTTGGGTGACTCCAAGGTCGGCTGTCAAAAACGTCAAAGTTCTGACAATACATAACGTTAAGATAAGCGATGCTGGTTAATATTCATGTAAATCTCATAATAAGCTGTCGCCTACAAACGGACAGGAAATGTTCCGCTTGACATTTTATGTAAGTTCCAATATAATATCAATTTTAATAACATTTTAACATTTATGTGAAATGATATTTTTGAAAGTTGTGATTCTGAATTAATAGCCGAACTCGTAATTTTTTTATAATATAATTCTTTCAATTCAAAAATAGCTTTCAAACAGGGACGACGTTGTGCTTGGTTACATGTATTCAGTTAAATGTTGTATTTTAACAATTCAGTCCCACCGAAGCTGCCAGTGCTGAACGTTTTTACGTGTAGTCGAGTACTTTCAAATAATTATTTGAAAGTTATCGAAGGATAGTTCGTAAATGTGGCTCGTACAACAATCGGCAATCCAAAGCCAGTGCAAACCTGGAATCCAAGCATGTATGGATAAGGTCATGTATTAATATTGGCAAACATAAGTGTGAATCAATATAAAACATATTCGTGCACTGCTGAAAATGAAATGACAGCAACGTATGGCAAATCAGTTTATGGAGAAGCAGTATCAACTTTTCAACTGTATGTGTTAGGTAAGTCAACAGCTTATGGCAAAATGAATGTGTATGACATAATTTCGTACGTTCATTTATGAACGTTTAGTACCCAACACCGTTTTCGTTACTGATGTAATAATAATGTTACACGTGTTCTTTCACATGGAATATCCATAATTCATACTTCTGCGTACAACTTATATCATAGTAGCACCGAGGGCACATCGTAAAGAGAATCAGATACGTCTTTTGAACACGAAACTTGACATTATGTGTCCATACACGGCTGGAAATCCACCGGAAACTACGTTGAAGTGGCGGCACGGAAACGAATCTTTGGCAGCTAGCAATACTCAACATCTAATTATTGAAACTGTCACTAAATCAGATGAGGGGATTTATACGTGCATTGCTTCCAACAAGATGCAACCAACGATATGAGAGGAATCAGATGGTGTCCCCGAAAGCAGTTTCTTCATCGATGTACAGTGTAGGTTTATACCACATGCAGATTCGTTGTGATTTTGCAGATTCGCTGTGATACAGTACTAGTCTTTAAAACAACTGTTCGGATTATTACCTAAAAGTGTATGATATGAGTATGGTTTATAATTGTACAGAAATACCACTATTGTTTACATAAGCTGAGTGATTGTATCAACTTATAATTTATTAAACTATTAATTTTAGATGCAGCCGAGTAGAAACGGTTTTCGATAAACGGCTTCGATACATTTAAGACAGTAAATGTAATCGAAAAGGACCGAGTCGAATTCATTTGCAAGTTTGAAAGTAGCAAATGTTTCTATTTTAAATGGTTTCCGTGTTTTAGAAACAAATCAATCCGACTTAATAACGTTTACTATCACATCAGCTCGGTGTGTATACGACGCAAAAGTTTAAAAGTGCTTCGGCCAGAATAAGCATTCATCACAATCAACGGAACAATCAATTCAACTTTAAATCCGGTTTAAGTATTCCTTTTTTCACTTGTCTTAAAAATCAAATGAAAACCATAATGTGTTTCTTTGGAATATTTATGAAGTTAATCATTACATATGCTATGCTATGCAATTTAAAATATATATAGGATTTGGCATGCTTGTGTATAAACTTGTTTTGTGTACCAATAACGTTCTAAAAACTACTAGGTTTCCCCAAGACAGTCGCCTTTCTCACCTCTTGTAACAAAAATGCTTTCTACGGCAAGCTCAAAAATTGATTTCATCCGTTTGCTACATGATCATTATGTAAAAGCAGTTGTTACTGTTTGCGAGCAGGTACAATATCTTCTTGTTGTTTCAGTATTCGTGTGAATGACGATCCGTAACTGACAAAGATTTATAACAAATTGAAAGAATATCACATTCAATGCAGGACAACTTATAATACCAACTAAGAATGCAAATAAATATCTGGCGTTTGTACTTTGAAATAGATCTTAATAGGTTATGGTAACAATAATAGACAATAATAATACAAATGAAATACTAATTACATTTTGTTTCCATGGGCTTATTATCATTGTCTACATTAAGGTTCAGTCGGTCGTTCCAACTGATGACAAAGTCCTCGTTTTGGGCCCATATTCAGGAACACTGATGTCTAGCTCTGCAGCAGAGCATTACAGGGATAGCGTCGTTGTTCACAAACGCATCGATGAGGTAAACGCGTATACACACACGGTTAAGATGAACCGGAGATACTAAGAAGTCCGTTGGACATTTTACACTCTTGAGACTATTTAGAATAGTCATTTATGCTAAGCTTAATGTGTGATTTTTGTTGTTGCAACAAGGGTTCGAAGTTCGAGTATTACAATTTACCAAGTGATCCAAACATGACCATGTTTGCAAAGCGAAAGATCTGGTAAATTTTGTAATAAACGTTCAAGATTGTGCCCACGAAGGACCCGTTGTCTAACAGAGCCAGTAAGAAATTAATCTTGTTATAACTGACACAAACACAAGTTTGGGGATCATTTGGTTTGCTATGTTCCAATCTATATATAACTGTTTAACAAGAGAATCAATTAATAGTACACCTATATTACATACATGCAATACGGTTTTTATCTAGTGATGGCTACACCCAGTCCGGCATGTTAGCTGTGGTGTGGTGTATTGTGGAAAGATAAAAACGCGACGGGGATGTGCCTGTCGCCGAAACCGTACGGATGGTCAGAAAGAGGAGAAAACAGATAATAACTAATGCGGTAAGTAAATATGCAAGTTAAAAAGAGTACTTTAGTTGCGTAAGTAGGAAGCGAATTGTACTTTCAATATTGTATTTATTGGTACATGTAGTGGCAAATAAATCCAAATTGTCAAAATAAAAAAAAAGAACATAGCTAAGTTTTCAAGTTTTATCAAGTTTCAAGTTATAATTAACACACATTTTCATTGCACACCAAAAAGGAATTTATCATTAAATACTTAACATACGCATCATACTTTACAAATCATGAATACATAATTATTATATTGCTTACAGTTAAAAAAAATATCTATCGACTATAAACATTGGAATTCGTTCAAATATTTTAAATTGCAATGAATATATATTTGTAATTTACATAAGCTTTGAAAAATGAAGCATATGACATATTTGCGTGAATCCCATGTCACACAAAATATTTCCATTAAAGCAAAAGTGTAAACGACTGGTACAATACGTGTATTATTATTTACGACATACCTAAAAAGCCATACCTCGTAAAAAAATAGTTAGAAAACAAGTCTGTGAGAGACGAACACCAGTTGAATATATTTGGATAGGCAATGGAATCATTAACCAACATTAGGCCACTCATAATTGATTTGTTGGTCGTCGGATTTGCCGCACCTATTTTTTTCAAAATGGAAAAAAAACGCTCGCACTCATTTTTGTGTCCTTCTGTAACCATGGCGCATGTGTGTTTTTTTAATTTGTGAAAAAAAAACGCAATCTCGCAGAAACGATTTTGACGCTGAATACGAATGCCAAATATAGTGTTTCGTAACCTTTTTAATCGATAACTGCAGACGCTCAAAAATTCGATCGAGAGGACCAGAAAAAATGGCTTCCTGTGTGAGCAGCTCATGTTTCGCTGTCGTGACCGTTGTAGCAAACTGCGGTGAAAAGTTGCTGCAGCCAACCCTTAAAAATATAAACACATCTGCTACGTTCAGTGACTTATTTGAATGTGTTTGTTCACGTTCGAGCATGCAACTATCAGCAGATACCGTTGAAGCATGTTCAATTTTAAACAACATCGGGAAACATGACGTAAGATTTTTTATGCATTTTCTTCATTAAATGGGCATATGGGCGATATTTCTGTCTCGTATGTAGACAACTATTTCCTATAACACAATTTTAAGTGAAAACAAATAAACATAAAATAATTAAAGGCTGGTTCTAAAAGTGTCACAGGGACAATGTTTTATAAGTATCAAAATACATGGTTGACGGAACATGTTAAACAGCTAGGTTCGTGTATTTCAGAAACATCAAATAAGTTCTTTGAAAGGTATAAATTTATTTAAAAAAAATACAATACCGTACTAGCCATCGATATGCCCCTTTTAAAATAAGGTAGCGATAATGGATGTTATGCATGGCCTTTGTCCGACTGTCTGTCATCATTTCGATGATTGTCCCTCTTCAAGTGCTATTGCAACATGGTATACCTTTTCACAGCTTGCAACACGGTATAACTTTTCACAGCTTTCACTATTTAAAATTTCAAACAAATATAAGCAGCAGTAGGTAAACATGTGTCCCTCACTTCAATGGTATGGTTATATTTCGTGGTCAAGGGTCATATGCAACTTATTCCTATAAATATGAGGTCGATATACATCGACCTCATATCGTTTAACGTCAATTTGCTGTAGCATCGTTCCGACATGAAATCATATCGGAAGCATTAAAAGCTGCAAAGTCATATAACTCGGCTGCAAAGTCATATAACTCGTAGATATATTATTGCTTGTTTCTCAAATCAATGAATCTCATAGATTCTTTTCTTTGTATAAGAATTGATAAATTATGAATGTAAAATAGAGCTGTGTAAACCTGTATCTCTTGTTAATGCAATATTTTTCTATTGAAATGTGATTTTTTTAATTCTTTGCTCTTCGCTCGCTCGAGAATTTTCCTGTTTTCAAATAAAAAATCAAAAAAAATCGCTCTCCTCTTCAAAGGAAAATCAAATCCGTAGACCAACAAATCAATTTGGAATGGCCTTAAATAAACGTTTTGGTTAATTTATTGTATGATGTTCTTTATAACCGTATCGAATATTTATTAATGTGAACATATCTGACATATTGACAAAAAAGGCGATCTAAATATTTTTGTGTACTTTTTAACATCGGTAAATGGTTAAGAAATTGCATCTGAAAACGTTCTATGGACATACTTGTAGTAAATCTCCAATCTTCACTGTAGGAAATTAAATTGGCAATATACATTTATCAACTAGAATCAATATTTGGCTGGTAAATTATCGGAAATTGTACATAGATGTTATAAATTAAAAAAAAACGGTTAATGATTATCACGAAAACGTAGTTTTTGATGCCTAAAATGACCGTCAGGGAGAAGCAACAATTCCGAGATAATTAAATTTATTAACAGTATCAATGCGTTTGGTGTTTAAATAAAAAAGTTTAGAAAATCATGATTTTAGTCGTGGGCAATACTACTGTACATACTTCAATCCGTTTTTTGCATTTCTGTTGCTGAATTACCGCAAATAATATTATCATAAGCATAAAGTAAAATGAATGTTAAAGAATCAACATTAGTACATTCTGTTTCTTTGAACTATAAAATAAAGAATTTATGTAATTTCAGGCCTCGACACTAACTATTTTTTCAACTAGCCCGTTCGGGCTAGTAAATGCAGAACCTACTAGCCCTGACCAATCTTTCATGTGCCCTTACACAAGTATTATCAAAACACTTATAATCATAGAAAAAAAATAGGTACTGACGTGTTTTCTCTGTAAAAATACGTTCCAAATCTATTTCGGGATATGATCCGTTAAAAAGCGTTTGTTGTCTCCGACTTCAAAAAAAGCTTATAAAATGCTGTTTATTGATATATTCCTCGAGGAAAGCATGAGTTTTATAATTTGATTGATGAATAAAAACTTTGTAGCGCATTTAAAAATCGGTGTTGCATTTTCTAGGCTGTGGAGACTTTTTCTCTGCATTAAAAGCATGTCGTTTACGCTGTATCTACAGCGCTACTGTCGTTGAGATAGGTCAGTATTAATCTGTGACATTTACAGTTATTGTATACACCTTCATGTTGGGACGCGTGTATTCGGCTGCCTGAGCGCTGATTGGCTGATATGATTACCAAGAATGTGATTGACAGCTGGCATCATGTCTTTCATGTTAGGCAAGTGGGGTTGTTGTTTGTCGCACTACACAAGCGTGAATGTAATGTTCAAAGAAGGCACAAAATCTGGACCAAACTGGATAAAGTAATGAATATCGGATTATACAGAAAATGTAAATGCGTGAACAAAATTAGTGTCCACGGCCGACTCATGAATTTGACTCGATCGAGTGAAGGTCAGATGTACCAAACCCGGATTAACTCATACACCTTTTGACTTGCCGTGAAGATGAAGGGAAACACCGATTTTTATTTGTTTACTTACGGAAGAAAATTCTGCATCGAACATAGGCGGATAATACCGATTTTCGCCGTGATTATGTTGGACCAATCAAAAGCGGGATAAATAATGGGCGATTATGATCGTATTTCACGTTCGGAAAAGTGCATAGTCTGCCGAAATTGTATAAATAATTTTAATTCGATGGGAAACTTGAACATATTTTATTGGACATTTCGGTCCGACGGAATTTCAATCAGCCCTTGAATGTTTATGTCAAACATGTCGGAACACATAATCCCGCCCAGAATACACACGACCGGTCGGGCATGTTCCTGGGACATTGGCTAGCCCGGACCTAGGTACAGGCAGTGAATGTCGTTCGGACGTGCCTTAGTGTCGAGCCCTGTGANGTCTTGTTCGGACAGTTCATTCATGTCATTATCACTTTTTACAGTAGCGTTATATTTTCTATTTGAAAATGGCTTGCTTAGACAATCAGACATATCGCGTTGCTGATCTTCACTTAAATGTGTAAAATAACTTCGAATTAAAGCTTCTACTTTGTGGCCTGAAGCCCTCATTATGTGCCGGGCTTCGAAACCATGTCTATCAAGTTTTGTAATAGATGTAGCTCTCAAGCAATGGTTAGTGTACACTTTTGAAAGTCCAGCCTGTCTGGAAATAGTAGGCATCATTTCGGATAAAGTATTCTTGCCTAATGGTGCAGCACAGTACCAAATGTCACTGGTTTCTTCAAATGATTTTAACGGTCTTTGCCATAATGCTTCGAGTTTAGGGTTCAGTTTAGATAGGTACTTCTCAAAGCACCGGACAGGGCAAAACATACTGCCAGGCTGCTCGTAGATCTTTCCTTCTTCTGTGGTATCATCAGGCGTATCGTCAATCCTTAAAAGATGAATTTATTTAATTAGACACAAAAATCTGGTCTGATATTTAAATTGCCCAAAACTGAAAATATATTTTTTTGCTTAAAGATTATGCGGTTTCACCACTAAAATACTATGAAATGTATGTTTTTTTCTTCTGGCAAATAAATTAAAAGTCATGTTTTATAGTTTAATACTTTGCAGCAACTGCCAGCTTTTAGTAAAAGTAGAATCTACTACAATTTGAAAGGTTGACATTATATATTTTTTTAATTGAACATACCCGTGATTTTTTGTTGATTTTCTGAGGACCTGGTGTATGAACTATCTCCCGGTCGAATCAGTTGCTATAGCGCATGTTGACTTCGTCATGGACAGTAAATTCTCTTGACCTCTCCTCAGAAGGTAGTACATTAAGTTAAACCACACTTTGTTTTGGAGACCACACGGAGTGTTAATATTAAACGGTTCACTATTGTCACTTAATTTTTCCAGATCGCTGTCGGATATTACAGGTTTGTGGTCGACACTCCCATGTCCACTTCGCTTAAGCTGCTTAACTTTCGCCTTGTAGGTTTTATTACTTGTTGAAACTTGCTGGTCTTTAAAATTAATGTTATACGTGCTTAAGAGATGCTTGGAAATACCGTACTTAAGACTGTCCAAAAAAATAATTCTATAGTTCCTCGCCGTTTTTCTGACGTACAGATGCATAGAAATAGCGTAACTGGTTGTTTAGTTCAGCTGGATTTTCCACGAGATCGCCAAGAGCCATGTCATTGGAACGAAGAAATTCGTTGAACAAGTTCACACCATGTTTAATTACACGTTTAGTGTTTTTAGAGTCCTTGTCATGATCCAATGCCTTCAAATCCTCCTCGTTTAACGATGAAAAACGTTTACTGGCAATATTGCTTGCCATTTTGGACAAACTATGTCACATTGACAGATTTGTAACTGTTTACAACGGAAATGCAAAACTGCGTACTAAGCATGCGCGAATGGGACAGTATATTTTTTTTACTTTTCGTCCGCACGTGATTGCTAAGGAAGCGGGCGACAGTATAATTTGGACAGTATTTTTTTCCCCGCTGGGTCTACGTGATTGCTAATGTAGCGGACGACAGTATTGTTTGGACAGTATTTGTTTTCCCACTGGGTCTGACAGTATTTCTATGTCACGATGGCCTATGGGAGTTTAGCATTGTGAATAAAAGTGAGGTATAATAATAAACAATGCATTGATTGAACATCCTCAAAACTGCGAGCGATAATGATCAATAATCGCACAGATGTCATAATTATTCGCGTGTAATATATATTGAAAGTGTGACTAATACAACGCTGTCCTGTGGTATGAATGTTAGACCAACAACGATAAAATACAACTGGGCGTGACTGTTCAAAGAATAAGCCAGTTTGAAATCGCAAGCTTTGAAATCTAACACTATGACCGTCGATTCTTTTAGAAAAATCCTGTGTACCTCGATTTGTGACACGGTTAAAATTTAAGTTTCAATTGTGTAATCGCGGTTATGATCCTTTTTGTGCATGACGTAAAAGACTCACGTTTTGGCTAACACAAATGCCCGCGCTTCACTATATGGAATGTAAACTATACGAACAGTGCATTTAAACCGACACTATGAAGTCGGGGAATTTACTTTCAATTACGGTTTCTTCCTGAGATGTATTTCGATGATAGGAAAGTTTGCCCTGTGCGACTTGGCTTTGCATTATTTAAACAAACGGGATTTACTGATACCTTTATTTACCTGATGTCATGTTTCCTCAGGAAGTTGTAATTCTGTTGCTCTGGTGAATATAACACAATATTGAGTAATTAGATTGATTGGATATTCTCTTTTATTGCTGTTTAATTTGAATTGAAATCCTTGGTGTTAAAGTATATTTACAAGTGTGTGTTTGTGGTTATTTTTGGGCAAAGTGTGAGGTGTGTTAGGTCTTTTAAACGGTTTAAACCTCAAATGCTATTCTTGGCCATTCCAGTAGGTTGACCCCGGCTTAAGTTGTTTTTATTGTCGATGTTGTTTTGTCTTGTATTGTATTAACTATTGGACAACATTATTCGGGTCATATCGAAACTTTAATCGCCAGCAAGAAAACGCAATCACAAATCATAAACGCATCGTAACGAGTGCATTATATCTTAAAAGGGCGACGAGAGAAAGTATATCTTCAAACTATGACGACTTAAGTCAGGAAACCCAATCGCAATGATCGTTTTTGATCAGGGAACAATGGTGGACCGTTTGAAGAATCCAAACGATATGTATAACGTCGCATGTAAACGCATATCGTGAGCGCCAATCATAGCACTTGGAAACCTGCAAATACCGACAACCATGATTGACTACGTCTGTCCTACATTACGTTCGTGACAGATCGAACCCTAGTAGGAACCAAGCTGTATGCCGTGTTGAGATATTACTTTAGTCATTTAGATTTTGGCAAGTAATATAAAATCGCAGCAAAAATCTTCCGATTGGGAATATCTAGAGGCTATATTGACTTAATGAATTGAATGATTTCATAAACATGAAGATGCTTTGCAGGAATTGCTGAACGCTTGTGTTAACGGAAATTTAGGAAGTGTCAGTTGTTTTATTAAACTACTATATGTGCTGTCCTGTGAATATATCAAATATACCAAAACTTTGCATTGACATGCAGTGCTTGTATCCGTAATACCGAGTTGAATGATCACATATCATCACATATGTTCACAGTTATGTCACTGCCTAGTATTTTTCACAAATTCGTATTCGGGTATTTGGATGAAAACTATATATATACATTTTATTGACACACAATTTAAAAACTTAAAGATATAAAACGTTAAACCTTGTTGTTGTTTTATCATTGAATAAACCGAACCTTCACATATAACTGGCATGTTGGACTGAAAATAGCTTAAGTGGCAATTGATGGAAACTATTCAGATTAAATTCGTATTGAACCGTGTTTAAACAGAACAACGCGGACTGAATGCCAACAATAAATTAAAACGCTTGTATTAAAACTTTCTGTTCTCAGCTTGTATCATATCAGACTGCAAACATTTACATCCCAGTGTACACAGCTTTAGATTGATAACGTTGCATGTTGCTATGAAACGAGGACTTATTGATTTGCTGATTGACATTAAACCGTAAATGTTCGTCATTGAGCTACTGCATTTTAATTTAAGTCGTTTAATTCAGTATTTTATGATAAATATGCATGCAATTCTTGTATGAACTAGTATAAAGTTCTGGCATTTGAACACATTATTTACTCAACATGCACAAACCCTACTATTTTGATGTAAATCTCTTTTTTATAATTTGGTTATAAACTAAATATCATGCGCTTGTATGACGTACAATATATTATTCATGATACATAGTGAAGTTACTGCTTTAACTGACATTGTTTGTGCAGAGCTAGTACGCGCAACCAAATAAATCGCTGATAAGGAAGCTATGCAATTTGACCCAGCTGTTTATCTGCACAAGGTTTCATTTCAAACTTCATGTTAAAACCGCATTGCACTTGCACACACGAAAATCGTCAATAATATACTCTTAATCAAGGGAGAATATTCGCGTTTTAGTTGATTTGACGTCCTCATGATTTGTCTATCTTGCTTTGACGCAAATTTTTAATGCCCACCGTCAAATTGGAAGAAAAGTATTGTGAAAAAGTAATGACCGAAAACGTTTAGTGTCATACTAAACAGGAGCTGTTTGTATACAACTTGCCAAAACACACAATTCCAATTTACACTTAAGCCTGTTATCTTCTTATTAAATGGATATATTGCTTGATATTCAAAACTATATTTTAAATTTGTCTCTATATTTTAAAGCAGAAACCATTCTTCTATTTTTAGCAAAATTCTTCTATTCATTTATTTCAAAGGTACGCCAAAACAGTTCTTGATTTCAGACATAATAGTTATAAATGTAATATCAATATAATAAAAATGCTTATAGCCTAAAAAGACATTTGGGGAGAAAACACGATAAAAGCAAATTACTAATGAGCGTCGTTTTTATCTTACACATCATGTCTTTGAATCCATTAATCGTAATGAACAATCAAACTACCTAGCAGGTAAGATTAACGTCCCATTATAAAACGGTCAAATTTCAGGGCATTTGTATTGCCTTTAATTAATTTTCGATTATGCAAGTTTTTTTAATCAATTTCAAGGTGAATATGTCTTCTTTTGAACATTGCAATCACTTCCAAGAAAATGCATTCCGCCTGAATGCAGACACCAGCAGAAAACTGGTTGTTGGCAGTGAATTTTCGACATAAGCCCAGTAACAGCTTTAACTCGCGTCAAAACTTCAACTTTGCAGACACACACAGGGTATAGAAAATAACAAGAATAATATATGTAATTGAAACATTGATTTTTTACTATCAGAGAAAGGGAACTCTCAAGAAATAGGCATTACTTTTGAATAATCCGCGGATTGATACTCAATGGTTAAGTGTTGAAACTAAAAACTTTGCGATCATACAAACAGCGCCTTTATAAATGAAAAACTATTTGTACCACATATGAAAAAAAAAATCGCCTCGGCATATCACAAAAACACATTTGACAAATCATAAGTTATAAGGCTTGCGTTTTCAGTACTTGCTTTTCATAGGTAGCACTACATTAAATTTGCTTGAAAATCATAACAAATATCAAGATTAGCATCCCACTGGTACCTGAGATGATGTGTAAAACGAGTAACAGGTGGCTTGAACACCTTTTTACTCTATTGACCATGTTTCGCTTTATACATTTCTGAAAACTCACCACTTAAGACACAACAAATGTTTCCTGTTGGAAGTAGGACATGAACAAAGAATAAAGTTACACTGTTACATAGTGATTTAATATAAAAGGGGACTAGAAAGAACCGGTCTCTAGATTTATTAAAGGCCCGATTACTCTTAATCCAATTAAAACGGCCAGCTTTCATGACATGTTTTATTGCATTTAATTAATTCCATATGGGCAAGCCTGGCATCAATTTTAATATAATTATATCCTGTTTAATAATGGTTATGAAAATATATGTCATTTAACTTTTAAGTAAATTCATCTTGAATAAAGACACCAGAAGAAAATATGGTTTTATCAATGAAATTTCGCAAACAAAAACCAGAAAAAAACATGCACCAAACGTCATCTTTCGACAGTCTTTATGAGGTGCATCAATATGTTGCAAACATACGTAAGACAAAGAAAATAAGAAAAGTAACAGCATACAGCATGCGAACTGTTTCAGTTAACATTCACATATTGTTGATTTAGTTAATATTTTGTGCAAATTATCAAAAACAAAACACACCGAACTGAATATATTCATTCAAACTACAAATTGCATTAATATTAATAGATGATGAACCGTAGACAGACGTTTAAGTTTTTCGCAGAGTCTGCTCGACTGTAGTCTTGCCGGTTATTCATTGTTTTTTTATTGATGAGATTCTACGGATTGATTGGATTATAGTCGGTGATTCATTCGTGACAATTCGATGACTGACTGGCGACATCATGCAGTCTGGTTGGCGATTATTTGCAAATGGACGGTCATTGATTTTAGAATGGTCTGGAATTGATCGGAAAGTGGTCTTTGATGGATTTGATACAAGTTCACGATTAATAAGACACTGACTGGCAAATGATTGGAAAAAAAGTTGGCAATTGAGTGGACGATTTTTTTTAAGTCGATGATTGTTTGGAGACTGGTCGTTCATTCACCGGAGACTGTTCTTCGATTGCATGGATATGTGGTCGCTGATTGCGTGGAGACAAGTCGATGATTGCATACTACATAAAGTCGGTGATTGATAAGACACTGATTAACAATTTATTGGGAACTAGACGATTAATTGAGACTGGTGATTTATTCACTGAAGACTGTTCTTCGATTGCTTGGATATTTGGTCGTTGATTGCTTTTAAGCTAGTAGTTGGTGATTGATTGAATACTGTCGGTGATGATGAAAAATTCTGATTTATTGGAAAAAAAGTCGGTGATTTATTGTAGACTTATTGGTGATTAATTGGACAATGGTCTGTGTTTTATTGGACACTGGTCTGTGATTGATTGGACACTGGCCTGGGATTAATTGGACNATTGAACACTGGTCTGTGATTGATTGGACACTGGTCTGTGATTAATTGGACACTGGTCTGTGATTGATTGGACACTGATCGGAATTTTATAAGAAACTAGGCGGTTACTTATAGGAGACTAGTCGCCTATTGCTTGCAGAATTCGCGACATTTATTTATTGGTGACTAATCGGCAATAACTACTTAATAGTTATGCATATCATTATAATTCTGATTTATTGAAATAAACTATGAAGACAGTTTTAACATGATCTTAGATTACGTACCATATCCAGTTTCTATGAACGAACCTGACATTGAGGAGAGCGGAATAAGTAGCCTTATAAGTATTATATGTTTCATTATCATAAATATAACTTATTTTCAACTACTTTTCTATATGTTCAATATATTAAAGGTCAAATATAAAAATACGACAACACATCAATAAAACAACAACATAAACTTAAACAACAAACCAACAGCATCAAAACCACAACCATTAACAAGAAGGTGCCTGTTTTAACGTAATGTCAAATTTTCATATTCTTTGAAGATTGTCGATGGCTCCGATGACTCCGTATCATCTTTATTATATGTAGGTATTTTGTCTAATGAAAGACTCGAATACTGATGAAAAGTGGTTTCTCCAAGAGCTTCGTATTTGTTTTCCGGTCTTGGATCTAAAAAACACTGAACGTCAGTACGTGTGTGTTATATGCGCTTATTTTAAATCATGTATATCGTATAAATCAAACGCCGTACTGCTATTATTACATTATGATTAAAATATTAAATAAACTGAACTATATTCAGTGTTTAAATAAGTTAATTCAACTGTCGACTTTAATGTGACGTGTTAACATATATTTCCTTATAAATTTACTCGCAATTAAGATAAACAAGATTAAAACCCAAATGTAATGGAAATTCAATGCATATACAGGCGTTGTTTAACATACCTAACCCTATTGTAAAAACATTATATATCTATGTT
Source organism: Dreissena rostriformis (assembly GCA_007657795.1). Lineage (NCBI taxonomy): Eukaryota > Metazoa > Mollusca > Bivalvia > Myida > Dreissenidae > Dreissena > Dreissena rostriformis. Next base: position 133,622 of record VMBQ01003708.1, read on the forward strand.
TAATATGATATTGCATGCGTTGTATTTATTATTAAAACACTATTTAACAAAAACTAATTTGTATTGATCGTATTGATACATACTTGTTTTGAAGTAAAACACAATTTGATTTTAATTTAATGAAGAATAACACAATATTTTAGTAAGTGTTTTTGATCAGTTGGTGTGTGTTTATAGTAATTAACCAAATATGTTTGATCGATAATGAAATCAGACACGCATTTAAATCGACTTAACATA
>VMBQ01003709.1:0-16919 GCA_007657795.1 Dreissena rostriformis
ATAAATTGACAATTCAAATATGTCGATATACATGTTAAATAAGTCGCGTTTATAACAAATCGCCAAAAAGACTAACAATCGTTATTTGGCGAAAGAGGTTACTTTATAACGCAGTCATGAAAATGGGACTTAAGGCCAAATTAGAAGAATGGGCTAGCATGTTACTACGACCAATTATATGTTACATCACTTTCAACAATAAAAAATAGGTGTCTTTGCAAGCACTCTCTCGCAGCTGGAAGCACCAGGAATTCCGCTAAATGATGCAAATTCCGACATCATTATTATTTTTCCCTGGTTGATGTTGAACATCTCCGGGATGGTAAGAACATCCGCTCATCCGTGAACTCTTTCTTGACAGTTTTCCCTTTGTATATGTTCGTGAACACTTTACATAATTTGATGAACTCAAATTTCAATGTTACACTTATTTTATTGTGAAGTCATTTGTTAATGAATTTGATTAAAACAACAACAACATGTCGTTGTTTATTTTGTTTGTTTACGAAATCGTAGCGTGACACTTCGCGCGAAATTTACGTCATTAGAAAATTTACTGGTTGTCAAATTCCACTATTTGCGCTTTGGTAACTTTGCGGTATATCGTGTTTATACAATCAACTTACCTTGAAGGTTACTAAACCTGAATAACAGCAAAATTTCAAAGGTTTAAAAGTTACCGAGCGGTAACTTTAACAAGCGTTTATACAATCGGGTGCTGTTTAACTGTTTATACAATCGGGTGCAGACATCTGTCTTTCAATATAAAAGCATTTACTATAAACTATATTTAAATTTTGCTTAACTAGTAACCAAAATTCATGAAGTCATTATCGTAATTGTCGAGACATTGACCCCTGATTACTGCATTCATTGGTATGATACCATGTAGATAAAGTTGATAACGTGTCATCTAAACATAAGGACCCAATTATACACAATCTGGTCACAAAGTGGCCATGCGTTTACACTAGATTATGATCTAATAATGTATTAAGACAAACCTTGACGGCAATACCAGTCTTATTGAAAGATCTCTAGTCTAAATGTATAATGACAAATATCATAATGTTGTATGCATGGGTACATTTTGTTTATCAAGAAGTAAATATAATAACAATTTCTAAATATTAAACGTAAATTGAAAGCTACATATATGAAGACAGTAGTAACCACTATAGAAAAGTTTGAAGTGCAACATCGCGAGCTTTGTTTTGGTATCATTAACAAATAATTGAGTCGTGATAATCACTTAAATGGTGAATTTAAAACTTGTTTATTGTTTGCGTTTTTTGGTATATTCATACCACAATTTCATATGTTAATACAGATTTTACATCTTTTGATTTGATCATCCTTTCTTTCGAAATAAATCTGCATAGACCGATACGTTCCGGAATGTACGTGAAAACAAGTAGGCAAACATCACAATATCCGCATTCTAGCATAATACCTGTGATAGGGTTAGATATCTTCGATATATAATTCTGGGGCAAAACACATTGAGATCAAATGTTGTTTATAATCATCAAATGTCGATTTTCTCCTCTATTTGCACCCTTGATCCTTTACTTCTTTAAAAATCGACGAAGCTCTTCTTTTATAGCATGAAGCAGAAAGTTTCCCTTCACGTGCATTTTACTACCTGTTTTACCAGTGTACATCAACATTAAATTGTAAAAATACTACACAATGACTTATATTTTACATTTAACCATCTTAAACATTTTTATTTGGAATTATTGAAGTGTAACTGCTAAAATGTATATACGAATTATGAATGAAGCCCTGATAACAAAAAACTTATTTTTTTCTCCCATTATTAGTAATCTGATATTTATTGCTTAAGCTGGCCAACTGCAACTGTCGTTGTTTCCCCACGCTGACTATATCGCTTAACGTTTATATTTGCTATTTGTGAGCAGTTTCGTAGTATTAATAATCATGTTCGAGTATTGGCATACTTTTCAAACACAAATTTACATATTTAGTTTTTTGTTTACCTTATCTAATTATATTTCAATTAATATATTGTCTTAAAAGGATAAGATCACAGATTTTCGTATTGTTGGATATTATCAAGTATAAATAAAGTTAAACTTCAGCTGCACAAACAGTGAGAAACGTTGTAATACTGAGTACAAGTATGGTCCTTTATTTGTGACAAGGAACTACTTACCATACAGTTGGACAAGACAGTGATATCTGGTTGATATTATTACTTGTATACAACAATTTAATTGAAAAAACGGCGCCATATTAAAACATTTTGATCATTATAAACAGTTATATATTTCTTCTGGTATAACATCCAATTATATGACCAATTAGCGTAGTAATGGCTTTTGTATGATAACTTTGACTAAGCACGTGAAACACTATCTAACTTTTGTTAGAATCTTGTAGCTTTTCATTCAAGTATGTTGTAACGTTACTAAATATCTGCATTGTAAAAAGTACTTAAAACATCACAGAGACATGTTAAACATTTGAATTTAAACTTGCTATTTGTAAATACAGGTTGTTTGTTCACTTACATAGTAAAACCAGCATAACTACACCAACGTATCGTTTACATGGATAGCGTTTAAGTTTTTTTTCGGCACACACAACACGTGGAGCAACGACAAATTGCATTGGTGATACAAAACTAATGACGAAAAAGAAATAATCAACCCATAACGTGGGTCTTCCTTTTCCATTGCAGGCAGACGAGTTAACAAATTAATAGTTTCTGTAGCGCTACATGTATCTTACTTTCAGGTAAAAAAGTATGGCTTCTTTCTCAAATTACATTACGACGTGAAATAGAGTGATATCATTCTATATCTTTGTATCATATTCGTAAACTGCCCGAGGAAGTTGATGTTATGTTTTTGTAGTAAAGTGTTGATGTTTGTTTCGATATTATATTAACGAATCCCGTCACCCACAAATAAAACGCCATTAGATTGTATCCATTACATATTCTTCTTTTTCACTTAGTGCACACATCTCTCTGTGGGACAACATCATGGTCATATCATGCAACTGTACTTTATGCAATAATACTATGAATCAATGTCAGACGAAATTATATTTAGTTATTTTAATCGCACACATATACAATCATTCATAAAAGTAACAATATTATTAAAATAGCAGTAATATCAAATGCATAATTAACGTAAAATTAAAACAAAGCATAAAATACAATGTATACCAATTGATCAGCATTGTCGGCACTCAAGTTGTCATGGCAATATATACTCATAGAAACCGGGGATTGACCTATATAAGTTAACGAGTTGTTTTGAAAAAAAAAACGTATTTTAAAATTACAATTATAATAAGACCGAAAGTAACCTATACTTGTTTTACGCTCGATGACAATAAATAACTTAATGTTTAAGAAAGTAGTTTAAACGCCACACCTTTGTGTATAGGATGTCATAAAAATTAAATTTCCAAATAACAATAAAACACATATTGTTTTGGGTAAGTATGGTAAGGTAAAATAGGGTTACCATTTGTGTGACGTAATGGCCAATTTATAGACACGTTGATTTGTTTCATGTAATTCCTGGTAAACACATGTAAGTATATATTCTACATGCATTTACATGTCAAAAGAAGTAACTGCTGTTGATAGACTGATGTTCTTCATCACAAATATTGAATTTGTTTATTGTTTGTCGATATATACAATACAAAATACGAGAATTTATATTTTCAATAAGATCGAGTTTTCTTTCACAAATGTATTTCTTGATTTCACTGGGACGTATATGATAAATATATATTTAATTTCTACGTCATATCTGTATAATCAAAACGGAGGACTATTATCTATTTAAACATAATGATTGTATCAATGCACACCATAGCTTAGTAGTTTATCTCAGATACAATACAACGCAGTAACAATATACAATTTCAGATACAAAACAAATTTCCAACTGATTTATAAATCAAAATATATGTTAAAAGACACACAGTTACAATATTAACAAGTCATCACGCCGGGTATGCGGATACTCTGATAGCGGATGGCACTCCCATAACAAAGAACAACAAACGTAACGCGCGAGATGAAAAAAGTATTGTCCAAAATGACATTTTTACCCGAGTAACTACCGCTCTGGAAAAATCTTTGCAGTTGCTTGTCAGGTAATGATAGGGTTTCTTAAGTTCATCCTCTTTATAAAGCCAGTCAAAAAGCTCATAAACGCCCATTCTACCTTCATCATAAGATATAATAGTCAATCTTGGATCGCGATTATTTCGTCTGTAGCGTTGAACTACGGCCACTGCTTTTTTGCTGCGCTGAATCGTTATACCATCAGAATGCTTTTCGATGGACCAACAAAAATGGTCGGTTTCAAAAACGACAAACATGTGATACAAGAGTGCCGAAGTTAGCTGCCACGTAAACAGTGGATGTTTATATGCCCAAACTTTATTAATCTGCTCATTTACTCCCACAAGAGTTTTCAGCCTGGTCATCAGGTCTTCGTCTTTAATGTTATCATATTTCACACCAGACTCATCAGCTTCGGGATCAAAGTAAAGCTTATACTTCCATTCATCAACATTTTTACCTGGCGCTGAACTTGAACTTGACGATTGACCCTAAAAGTGGTATAACTATGTTATTGTTTTATAAGTATATTTATAAAACAGAAATTACTGCCTGTATAAAATCATAACCTGTTCAATGTTTTGCATATTTATTGGTTGCGTCAATTGACATAATGAGGCGGATTAATGTAGAAATATGACTATAACACTTACAATCAAACAACGTCATCAGTTAAAAAACATTTTCATTGTTATTGTTACCATTTTACAAAAGCGTCCACGAACGTGTCAATGTCTCTGTAGGCTATGTGAATTATTGATACAGATGACCTGAAAGTAATACAAAAATACCGAATTCAATTTTAAATTCAGTATTTGAGCAAACTATATATTTCGGCGATTGTACATGACTTTTTTTCAGTGCATTTATGAACATAAAAGTGTTCAATGCATTATGACTGTACATGCGTCTTTTAATTACATGTAAATGGGAATGCACGGATTACACTATTGATTTAAGATTTAAAGGCGATTACTGTTATGACGTGTATACAAAAAAAAAGAACGTAAGGTCATAATTTAATCATTTCAACGACTTTCTCATCAAGTGACACGAATGCGTGGAAGTGTAAGAAATGAGTTACTAAAAAAAGCCAGAGTTATTGCACAAAAGCAGCTTTTCAAACATTATGTATTTTAATATATAAGAATGTCCTAACTGGACGTTAACTGTTAATTGCTATGAATGCCAAATACATTTTACATACGAAACACTTTTTAAAATTATGTAATTAAAAATGTTATCATGTGTAACAATCTCAGATGAATATATAGCAAAAAACATACCATCTTACGTAGTTCCTTCAAAGCCTTAATTTATTCAGTAAAGCACACAATGTGAATGTTTATGTTATCTAATACAACCAAACCTCGTTATCTCGCAGTAGGTGAAATTGTGAATTGCATGATTGGCCAAAGTGCGTAATCGTTATGATAGCGAGCGTTATATTTATATTATACTTAATAAAATAGTCATGTAGGCCTGTACTATCTTAATAAATCAAAGCGTATCGACTAAAGACATGGTGTAATGTTGTTATTTTTTAAACATTTGTTTTTTCTTCTTTTCCATAATTTTTATTTTTCTATGTAGGTAAGGTAATGAAGTGCACTAATAAAACAATGTAATGTTTAAGATTTGAGACCACAGTATAAAACAACATGGTTTTGCCGATACCTCTCTTCTGGATAGTAGCCGGTAAAAAAGTAAATGTTAAATGTAAAAATGGCAGCAAAACATAGTTTATGGCTAAATTTACATGAGAAACATGTTAAAAATGCCAAAACAAACAGCCCAGATTTATACTGCTTTGTATGGACTGGGTGTGCGACCAACAGTGCCCGACACCATCACGACGGAATGAGGAGCGATCACACTTTGTGCACATAATAACCCCTAGGTGCCACCTTGGGGTTGAACTGCGTTCTAATGACTTAATCAGTCACCTGTGTGGTAATAACCTTTGAACCAATTCGAGCCATTTGACCATCGAGCCACTGTCCACCAATATTGACCACAAGACATGCTTCGAATTTAATAAATGCAATTGACATGGTCTAGATCCTGTTCATTCGGTAGAAACATACAACAAGCCATTCAGCATGAATTATTATATATTAATTTACACCACAGAATGCCTATTAGCACTACGTACATAAATATATTATATTATATACAATCTACCGCGCAAAAGTCCGCTGTCCGTCAGCAGGTAAAAACAAGAAAAAAACAACCCGACAAGAAATCTTTCTTTTAGCATCTGTATGATTCTTAAGGTGTGGGGGACTGGTGTAATCAGGTTTTCGATCACTAATTTATTTTAAAATAGTTCATTTCCTCATGGACTTTGTTTCTCCGATTAATAAGACTTGTCGGTAATGCACGTGCTTTGTTGTTTTTGGACAGTCGCTTTCTGTAACGGATTCCGGCGCTCCTCGATGTCAGGCTAGCTTGACATTCACTGATCTTTGCGCGTACAGAGTCCGCATAGCCGCTGTTCAGTTTGTGCACCTGCCCATGTATCCGAACCACACATGAGAAAGTCACATTTTTGGAGTTAACAGCTTGGTATCACCTTTTGACCGCTTCACATTTCTGTACTTTGGTCAACAGTTTGGTGGCTTCAATAGCCGTAGGACCTCATACCATTTTAATACACTTTTTGAGTACGTAGGCACGATAAAGGCAAACATCTCTAATCTTGCATATCTAGTGTTGGCACTTGAGTTATTTCCATATTTTTTTCTAAACCCAATGTTTAGCAATCTTTGCCTTTTTTACTTACAAAAACATTTTGACCTCATATATCCTTTTAAGATCTTTAAAAGTCCAAGTTTTTTTGGAACACAATGGAAACAACGTGTATGTCTAAGCCCTTTAAATGTGAATAAGCAGTGTAAATTGACTACCTACTTTCGTTTTGAGACTGAATGACCAATCAAGTTATCAAAGGTCAAATAACTTTAAGTTTATTATTTGTTGCAGTTCAAAGTTAATTTGATCTATCTAATTTCATTAATTATTTCATGTTCATGGGTGAAGGAACCATATGTTTATACTCAAATTAGGCTTTAAATTTGAATTGATTGGTAACAAAGTAACAGAAAATACACCAGCAAAATGGATATGTGCCAAAACACTGACACAGATAACCTGTACTCAGCCCACATAACACCCCATGCATGTTTCTGAAGTTTATATGTTTAATTTTAATTTTAATTTTATCAAGTGAAAGAAGAGCAAAAAGACGCGTGAACGCCGATTTTTTGGCGTTCCCCGTCCGTCCGTCCTTCCGTCCGGAACACTTTTCAGGAGAAATATCTCAGAACTGCTTAGGCCGATTTCATAGAAACTTGGCTTTTATGAGTTATATGAGTGTATATATTAATAAGACGACGAGACACGTGAAATGCAATCGTAATCCATTTTCAAATAACGGGGTTATGGTACTATTCGACTAGAAAATAAGCACGCGTTTGTGTGTGGTGCCACATCTTGGAACCGCTTGGGCATATTTCATTGAAACTTGGTATGCGTGTATATATGGATACGAGAATGATGCACGCCGAATTGCGACGCAAACCCTTTGTCAATAAAGTAGTTAAGGCTCTTTTTGTTACTTCAAAATACCTTTTTTATATAGGAATTTTCTGTCTTGATCTGTATCTTAAATAACTTATGAGCCAACCAGTACACTTACCACAGTTGTTCTCAATCATCTGGGGCTGAGTCGCAAGCAAGCACGATCACCCTAGAGACAAGGTCAGTGTCACACATAAAGGTCGAAGATCACAAATTTGAGTAATTATTAATAATTTAGCCATTACTTCACTATGCATTACGGGTTTCTGTAATAATTTATTACAATTGTTTACCTTTATTTGGCTGTTTGTCACATGTTTGACTCAGGTCATTAGAGTCAAGGTAACACACTGAGGTCCAATGTTAGAAATTGTGATTAAATATGCATTTTGTTAGTGTTGTACAATAAATCAATGGATTTTCAAATTTCCTAATGTAATTAGTCATCGTTAATAGGCAGTGAGGCACATGAAATACATATTTCCATATGGCCAAGGTCTATGTCACATAGATTTCGTTGCACACCGCCTTCTAGTAGCAGAGTTATCACCATTTATTTATTAAACAATATATTTGTATTGAACAAGTTTTTTTTGTAGATTAAATTAAAACTTGGTGGCAGGTATATAAACGGATATCTGAAAGAGACCATCTTTTGATAGCATCCTTTGTTACTTCAAACAATCTACTAAACTTAGATTTTTTTTTTAGAACTGATTTTATAGGTTTCATTAAACTTTTATTAAAGTGTATCAACTAATTATTCTGTAAGTAGTTGTGTACTGAATTTTGCATTGCAGGCTTTTAAAGTGCACCTAGTGAGAAGTTTAATGGATGTGCGATGTTCTTTAGACAATAGGTGACCAAGCGTCGTCTACAAGGGGACACCTTATCTCGTACTATCCTTAGCTAAGCGACTACAAATTATTCAGAGAACAATGACCATATGAGCTGCATGCGATTGACGTAGCTCGAGACCAGTATGTGCATGCAAAGTCTGGTGAGTACTTACGCTGTTCGATTTAAAGACACGCACGCTTTTTTGGTATCATTAGTTGACAGTTAGCGGATGCAATCGCTGCTCTGGAGGTTTGTCCTCGATTAAATGTTAGCTACATTAACGTTCACCTAAAACGTCGAAAATGTGTTCGGTCAATAACGGTCAGTACGACAATCATCTAACAAAAAGCTCTCATTAAGGTTTATTATTATACAGATGAATTGTTGCGACAAAAGATAAACATAGCATTTTGGTACATACGCTGTATATATAATTACATGCAAAAATTGTCATATACATGTGTTTTTTGCTTAACAAAACACACACATACTAATTCGTCGACATATTTTCATCCGAGAGATTATCGCTCAGTTTTAATACCGCTTTTATGTTTGTAAGTGAAAAAAATATGAAGCGATCTCAGTGTCCATACTGGCCCGCACGCGATGTTCGAACACCTATTGTGTGATTCAGTTTGTTCAAGCCTGCATATTTTAAGAGGCAAACGTTTTTGTCTTTAAATGTTTAATAAAAGAAAAAAATGCAGCATTTAGCTGTTCTTTAAACAAATATGCCATTAATATATTGCCCTAGTTTCTTTATTCCACTGTTTCTAACTATGAAACGTCGCCAAAATTGTTTCTATGAATAACAATATGCAATTGGATTGGAAGTAAGTAGCAAATGAACAAGCGTGAGACGAAGACTGCTGTAAACAGAAACGCTATGGTGATGCCAATACCGTGGTAGTCACACTTTTCACGTTTGTCCCATAGAGGTATAGTGGGTTCGATCGAAGAGTTACCATGAATGAAAGCATTGTTTCAGCATTGTTCCGTCAGACGAGACAGTAGTCCTCACGGTTGTTTCGCGTTTTTATACGTTCCAATTGCAAAGGACACGACGATACCAAATAAGATGGCAAAATTATCTATAAAGACAAAATTGTCCCAAAATAATCACTCATTCGGAAGCATCTAATAGCACCAATTAATGATCAACTTTTGCACCAACGAGTCATCATAATTTATGTTTATTTAAAGATATGATTTATGGAAACTACTTAAGTAATTCAAAAAGATAGCTTAACTGTCAGCGACAAACAAAGATTAATCACACATCATTTCCTAGTTATTTCAATTTAAAGACGTTCATAATAGGGTGCTAAATTGATTTCAGAATATTCAATTCCAAACCTGAGGTCAGGTTATATGGATATATGAGCCGCGTCAAGCGGAAATGTTCCTCATGTCATATGCGGCCAGCGTAGCTCCTGAACAGCCTGCACATTCGCACAGTCTAGTCTGGAGCTACTCTGTTCGCTAATGAGACCACGAAAACTTGCATGACTTTATAATGGACTTTATGGCTTTTGTCAAGCTTGCGCATTCTCGCATTCACTGGCCGTATATTGCATAAGACGCATTTTCGCATGACGCGGCGTATAACTAGTTGGGATATTCATTCGAGATACATGTTTAGTATATCATAAGAAAAACAAGTTTCCTAAATATTACATGGCGTTATAAAGAACTAAATGTACATGAATTATACAATGTGTGTGTGTATACAATAACTTTTATGTAATGAATAAGCAATGAGTACATAATCTTAAACAATTCAAACTAGTATAACAGACATTTCATTTCGATTATCATCTACCATACAAGGAAATACGTACAACACATCTCTAAACATAAACATGATTAAAGATTAGGTCACCGCCTTGGAAATGTCAATGGCTAAATAGAAACTTTGAATATCGTATTTCAAGCAACCGATGATAGGATTGTACAATTATCTCATTGACATGTTCCTCGGGTGACCATCTACCAAAGTTCTGAAACAGTATTTTGATTCTTTAAACACAGTCACAAGTTGGTGCAGTGCTATTTATATGGCTATAACGAAAATCTCATGTGAAACCACTGACCGGATTATTAAATAATAATACTGGTATGTTCCTTGGGTAAGCATCTTTAATTAACTTGAGTAAACGTGTCTTTTGTATCTATTAATATCCATGTGTCAAGGCTGTATTCGTGTATTGTGTTGAGTTCGGGTGAACGTATATAAACCGATTTCGAGCTCGGTCAAGATATCAGCAGAACAAATGTTCTGAAAATGTTCTGATCAAGTTTATACGACAAAGCTGTGACCTCTTAAGTTTTCACAAGGTTAACCTATAGCTATATAAGGAAAGCTGCCCATTCCCATTGACGTTTTAAATGGAGCGAAACAACTTTCGAATCCGGCTGAGATATCATACATAAACATTGTCTTAGCAAGTTTTAAAATATTTTACCAATAAATGTGATTTCTAAAGTGTTCGTACGGTTTTGACCTAGTAACTAGTTTTGGACTACACAGGACCCAGTTTCGAACTAGGGCAAAATTTCATTGTGACAGATATTCTGACCAAGTTTTGGGAAATAAATGTGACCTCCTAAATGTCCAAAACGTAAATTGTGCCGATAGACGACGAACGACACACAAAAGGTTATCCCAAAAGCTCACCATAAGCACCTTGGCTCAGCTTCAGATGAGCTTAACATGAGAAAATAAAGAAAATCAACATGAAAACACACAAAGGACAGATAATGGGAATCATAAAGATGTTACGCTTATATTATACATAATTTTCCAAAGAAATCTAAATTAAACTTTGTGCACTGTTTTTGCATTGAAACAGGAATTCGTGGAAAACGAAAGAATGGACATTGCTATTATTGTGTCAGAAAAATCTAATTAATTCGTAAAATAATTATATATTAACTTTTGTCTTTTCGGCACTGATGGCAGTTGAGAGTTTCGATTTTGACTTTTTGCTTCATTCCAGTTATATCTGTTCTCAACTGACGCATTGTTTATTCTGTCATCCTAACGAGGTTTAAGCGAACGAAATTCACGGTCCATGGGAGGCAAATCCGTACGTGCTCTGGTACAGTGGTAATTGCGCGGTTACGCACGAAGTAGAGATGTATATCTTTTCTGAAAATCTCCATTACATTTGGCAGTTTGCACATTGTCTGGAGAAGCGTCCAGATGATAGGTGTTTGTAGGAGTTCATCACTAGATGCTGACACGTTCATGTTGATGCAGTTCACGATACACGTTGAGTGGTACAAGGCAAGCGTGGTCATGTTGTTTAGAACTGGTTTGCGCGTGGACAAACCTCGCTCATCACGCCACCAGTCTGCGTATGTTTGAACCATGTGCATAGAACAGCTTCACTCTTGTAGAACAGTCCGCAGAACTTCTTCGTTTTTCAAATTGTTGTCGCAAGAAATACAGAGCCTCTTTATACGCGATTTCTTCCGTAGCAACGTACCTTCCATCACGGCCGAGTTAGCTATAACGATGGAAAACTGATAGTGTTCTGGGGATAACACTATGTTTGTTTCCTAAAGCGGATGCTGCTTCTTGCTTCCGTACTTAATCATTTGTTTGTTACAATAAACACGGCCGCAAAAAACTCTTGGAACGTTTTGTGTAGAAATAGAAGGTTGGTGTATCCTCGCAAAGTGAGTATATGCTCCCTTTGGACAATATTCCAGACGACAAGGCAAACTCCCTCTGCTCTTTTGTCAAACAGTCTTCCACGTCATCGCAGCCGAACAAAATGTTGGTCTCTCTTGCGTCCGAGCATGTCTACCTTAAGGCCAGGTCAGACAGAGACGCGATGGGGTCGGTGCTCTCCCGCACAAATCGTTTGTTCTTAAAGCAATGAAATTGCATCAGATTCCGTACCAGTATTTGCCTTTCAAGTTCTGTCCTATTGAGCAACATTTACAGCATTGTAGCGTTAATACCATACAATGAGTCCCCAAGAGGTCTCTTTTCATGACATACATATACATATAAGCTGCATTATAATGATTGTTGAAGATAAGTCCAAACTCTTTTCTGTGATTTCTAAAACAACGCATTGAGATTTTCGTAATGGGCCGGTCTTTTTCATCTAAGCACTTAAAAAGTATTTTTATAAGGAGCCGTTCATCAGTTATGCCTGCTATTTCAAGACGACTATGAAGTCTGATACCGGAAGCTCTGCTAACCTCCAATGTCGTTTAAGAATAATGCATGTGCATTTACAACCCAAGTAGTTTCATGAACAATGTAACATGAATGAGACTACTCGTCTAGCCCGTCCAAGATAACAAGAAAAGATTCATGGCTTTAAAGATCTTGAATCAAGCTTAAAGCATTGATCCGTTGGTATTCTTTTCGATATAGTTTGTCAATAAGTGTTTTCTTAATAATTTTGATTACGGCAACAAGGTCGATAACATGCCTCAAAGGAATATAAAAAGCAAATTAAAATTGTTTTAATGCATCCAGGTCTCCGATATATTGGTTTCGATCTCCGCATTTCCCCACAATCATGATATTATGGCAAGCGCCCGCCTTTAGTTTTACATCACTAGTGACCACCTTTGTTTTGGCATCATTAGTGTTCCGCCTTAAGATTTGCATCACTTTTGCCCGACTTAAGATTTGAATAACTTGTGCCCGCCTTAAGATTTGCATCACTAGTGATCGTTAGTGCATCACACCAGTCTATTATCGGTCGTAAAGCGAATGTTGTCTTCCCCGAACCCGGTTTGCCTTGGACAATGATACACTTCGAACCCGCTGTTTCAACCGGGATTTCAAACAGAGATCTATAATCGTGTATTTCCTCACGCCCTGGCAATCTTTTACCGTCCTACCCCATTCTCTTGATTTTCAATGGAACAAAAAATTCCCGCAATTTCCCGTCTCTGTGTGGCATCAATTGAGACAGTGGCATTGTACATAATCGGTTTTTGTAATATGCTATCAACTCATTTTGAAAATTTGTGGCAAAGATAAGAATACCCCAGAGAAACAGAACGCAATGTACATCAATATAAAATACAAAATAAGATTTACGTCTAAAGAACATTATGCATTTCAGTCCTGGCTACATATATATACATTACAAACTGTGTAATATATATTAGTCGGTCAAGTCGGTCATAAATATATATATATATATATATAACCAAACATCAAACCAAACATCAATCACCAAAGACCGACTTGACCGACCGTAAACAAATCTCTTGTCATCTGGCTTTTAAGAATATTGAGGGAAGACAGCACTTCTTCTATACATCTTTCAATGTTTCCGCTTTGATCATTTCCTTTTTGAATCATTTCTTTAACCACTGTGACGGTGTGGTGCAACTCTCGTAGCAGGTCTCTGTACTCGGCAGTTGAGAGTACCAAATTAAGCTGAAGTGACAGAGAGAAATCATGTGAATCAAACAAATCACACATTAATTCTGAAAACATATGTATCCTAGTTGAAGCTCAAATGTCAATACATCTGGCTGGTGTTAAGACGAGAGACAAAAAAGTAAACTTATATTCCGCAACAACCCGGCCTGCTATATCGAAAAAAATGGAGCAAAAGCGTGAACACCTACAGTTGAAAAACTAGGGGGGGGGAGGGAATTATCGGAAAATTAATACAAACACTAGATTAATCGAATAAAGAAATGCAAAATGAATAAATTAAAAATAAATGAAGCATAGTAAAACCCTTATCAGATAGCTTTGTCAATGAATATTAATTTGCCAATGATATACAAGTTGTATTACAAACTTTATACAAAAATATTCAAAATCTATGTCACAATCGGTAGATCTAAACACTCAATAATTAGATAAATAACAGAAACAAATCGTTCGAAGCGGACTCCGGTATTGGCACATATTCAAGTCGTAATGCAAGCGGTTAGAGCAGAGACGGTACCAATAAAGAAGAGACGCGAAAAGAATGTATAAAGATGGACGTTTAATATACAATTATTCACTGTTGCTGATGCTTCGTTTGGCTTTCGGAAAGGCAGGTCAACTACATATGCAGCTTGTATTCTTCATTCCTCAATTCCAAAATATGTTAACGTGAACATAAGTCTGTATTGCTGCTTTGATGACATGACTAGTTGCTTTGACTCTGTATATTGAAATGCATAATTGTAAAAATTATACTAGTCCATTTTGGACGGTAAAATGTTACGTATTATACGCAGCATGTTCCAGGTTATTTACGGGTCAAAAATTGTAATATCCTCTCGGGTTTCTTTATAGTTGCAATCGTGTTGAGAAGCAGTCGTTTTAAGAAAGGAAAGTACCAAAGAGAAAACTTAAATATCATCAACGATTTATTACCCTTGGAGTAACTCTAAGTTATACCGGAAGTTGTTATCTTAAAACTAACACTCACAGTGGCAAATGTTTTAAAAGCATTAAACGCATTGTTGCCAAATTTAACAATATATGTGTGCATAGGGCACCGATTTCCCCAACCCCATTCCACTTTTGTCTCAAAATTCCACATACGCCAAAAAACTATACGTTGATCTGAAAGTCATGCATGTAGAATCACACACTAAAAAATCAGGTAAATATCAGAGAGTGATTCGCAAAAAAAAATGCGGAGAAGTGTTATTTAAGTGAAAATTATTCAAGGCCCGTAACTTAGTCAAAAATCAATGGACCGGAACAAAACTCGAACTTGGTCTGTAGGTCAAGTAGTTATACTCACATACCAAAAATAAGGTCAGTATCTGAAAGTGTTTCTGAAAACAAATCCGGAAAATTATCATTTTAAAGTCCAAAGACCGTAACTTCGTAAACAATTAATGGACCGGAACCAAACCCACACTTGATATTTAAGTCATGTTGATGGACTCGCACACCAAAAATCAGGTAAATACCTGCAAGCATTTAGCAAAACAAGTGCTGAACACTGTTATTGTAGAGACAATTTATAAGCCCTAGGCCCATTACTTCGCCAAAATTCAATGAACTAGAATGAAACTCGAACTTGATCTTTAACTCATCCAGGTAGTCTCACATATACCAAAATCAGCTAAATATCTCAAAGCGTTAAGGAAACAACTCTGTTAATAGAATACCGGACGGAACGACGGGATGACTAATGGACTGACGGACGGACACTCCGACTGATATATGCCGCCCTACCAGGACTATACAAAATTTAAAACCAAACAAAGTCAAGTAAACAAGTTATAAGCAATCAACCAATGCAAAACTATTTAGCTTGTTCTAAATCATATGTTTTTAATCGACCATTATATGATCCCATAATTTACCATTAAATAAATAACATAAAGCTACAGCAAACTAGAAAGAGAACGGAGACAAAAATAAGTAAGTAATGCCACTCAATATTTAAGCATAGAAGTTTTTAGCCTCTGACCTTGAAATGAAATACATGTTAATCAATACATATAGATGCAATTTGAAAGTGTGCACAATTGTCATTAAATCTTTAGCCTAGTTAGCAAGTAATTATTTCGACAAACGCGATTATTTTTAGTTTTAAAGCGCAAAAAAGACGGATTTCTACCTTGTAACCACAAGATATATTCTAATTGGCATAGATAAAATATGTTTCTTATTTATACTTAAATTTACTATGCTAAATAAGTTTGTGGCTTTAAGTATAAAATAGGGTTGTGTGTGTGTTTTTTTTCACATAAAGCTAATTCTGGAATGAATTATTTAATGTACTCTCGATTAATTCTCCGTATCTAAGCAATTTCTAATTTCTGATGAATCACAGTGGGGAATTACCAATGCTCATTAAGGTCCAATTGGCCACAGTGCACTGGTCTCTTTGAACAAAAACTATATCTTTGGCGAATATCCGGGTAGCCAGAGTAAATCTGACCTACTTTAACTCAAAATTAATTTTCTCCCTGAACGGTCACAGGGGCAGGTCCACCATATAGATGCACTCTCCGAACAGGCTGATGGACCTGTACATAAACTTCGAAATGCACACACAGGGTCAGCAGTTATTGGGGAATAGCTAGGTGTTTCCTTTCCGCGTAACATATAATCAATCGTAGTTAATTAAAATTATTTTAAATCACTTTTTCGATAACATAGAATAGTATATTATGCAAACAAAGCTAAGCTATGTTTCCGATCATTTTACACCTTGCATTACGATGATCTGGAATTCGTTCTATAGGATGCTTGATTCTGAAATAGTTTAACAGGAAGGGATTAAATGGCACTTCATTTCATTTAGCTTTTGAAATTAAACATGTGTGTATTTAAATTGCAAACTAATATATATGATATATAAACTTACTTACTTACATACATACACATTTTATATATTGTCATCATTTCATATATATATATATATAT